>PVKM010036007.1:0-14953 GCA_004027735.1 Carollia perspicillata
GCCCCAGCCCCTCCTAGAAGGAACTCCAGCCATGGAACAGAAAGAGTACAAGGTGGTGAGCTGGGCTAAGAGGATGCGGCGGTGCTGAGAGAAGGCAGACAGGCGGTGATGGCAGCAGACCTGCGGACAGAGGAGCCCTGCGTCTTCACAAGGAGTGGTCTCTGCAAGCCTGTGAGTAAGCCACTAAGGCTGGAAAAGAGCCACCAGCAGGACCGAAGGAATCATCCCATCACTCCCACAGGCCCTGGCAAACACAGAGCCAGGTAAATCCTCTCTGGTCCTAACCCACAAAACTTAAGGGCAAAACCTGAAAGGCTCCAAGAGCTATATCCCAGAATGAAGCATGAGAACACACACAGGAACAACAGCACCATCTCCCAGTCAAAATCCAGCACCCCATCACGGTCACACAGCCCACCAGGGGGGCAGGGCATGGCCCAGCAAGGACGTGGACACCTGACACACAGGGACAGATGAGGGACACGCGCCAGGAATGACTGCACAGGCTCAGGAGGCAAAGGTATAGAAGAGGGAGCGACAATGTGTGAGACGAAAAGGGCACTGGATGGGATTAAACAGCAGATTACATGCAACAGAAGAAAAGATAAGAAAACTGAAGAAATAGTAAAAAAAAAAAAAAAAGACTACCTAAAATGAAACACTCCGAAAAAAGATGAAAATACCAAACAATGCGAGTGAGCTGTGGGATTTCAAGGAGACTAATGCACAGGTAACCAGAGCCCCAGGGCGGGGGTGAAGATAGAAAAATACTTGAAGAAATAATGACTGAAAATTTTCCAAATTTGATGGAAACTATAAAATCCACTAACACCAGCATCTCATCAACCCTAAGGATAAGAAATATAAAGAAAATTGCACCAAGGCAAACCACAAAACTGTTTAAAACAAGGAACTCAGAGGAAATACTAAACTCAGCCCCAGGAAAAAGAATATTCCTTATAAAGAGGCAAACAGAATTACAGCAGGTTTCTCTGATTAGCCTAGAGATAGTAGAGCGACCTCTTGGAAAACACAAAACAAAAAGCCAATTAACCAGAGTGCTACATGCAGTGACAACTGCTAACAACAGAGGCGAAATAAAGACTTCAAACATAAAAGAGCTAAAAGATTTTTATCACCAGCAGACCTGCATTATAAGATTTTAATAAAATCCTTGGGCAAAACCAAATACATACATCAGGTGGAAATGCAGATGTATGAGGAGGAGGAAACAGCACCAGAAATGGTAACTCTGTGAGTAAATATAAGACTTGTTTTTCTCTTACTATTTAAATCCCTTTAAAAGATAATTAACTGGAGATTCAATGCAACCCCTACCAAAATTCCAATGACTTTTTTTTTGCACAAATAGAAATCCATATGGAATATGAATAGCTAAAACAAAACTGAAAAAGAACAAAGTAGGAGGCCTGAAATTCTCAACTTTGAAACTTATATGAAGCTCCAGTGATCAAAACAGAGTGGAACTGGCAATAAGAATAGATGATAGAGGCCAATGGAATGGAAGAGTCCAGAAATAAATCCTCATGTACGTGATCAATTGATTTTGAAAAGGGCACCAAGATAATTAAATGATGAAAGAATTTTTCAACAAATGGTGCTGAGACAAATGGAAATCCACGTGCAAAATAATGAAGTTGGATCATACACGTCATATACAAAAGTTAACTCAAAATGGATCAAAGACCTAAATGTGATATCTAAAACAGTGCTAAGAAAACAGATAAATCTTCGTGACACATAACACTAAAAGCATGAGCAACGAAAGAAAACAAAAGATAAAGTGGACTTCAAAATTTAAAAACTCTGTGTGTCAGAGGACACTATAAGTGAAAAGATAACTCGCACATTAGAAGTAACTATTCTAAATCTTATATCTGATAAGGGTCTACTATCTAGAACATATAAAGAACTCCTAAAATTCAATGATGAAAGAATAAACAATCCAATTAAAAAAGGGACAAGAACTTGAATAGACATTTCTCAAGAAATATAAACAAATGGCCAAAAAGTACATGAAAAAACATTCGATATTAGTAGATACTAGGGGAAATGCAAGTCAAAACCACAATGAGATAGCACCTCACCCTCACAAGGATGGCCATATTTTTTTAAAAAATGGAAGATAAGTGGTGGTGAAGATTTGGAAAAACTGGAACCCATACATGGGTGAAACTGCTGTGGAAAACAGAATGGAAGTGCCTCACAAAGTTAAACATACAGTGACCAGGTAATCCTGCAATTCCACTCCCAGGCACAGATCTAAGAGAAATAAAAATATACAGCCACACAAAAACTTACCGTACAAAAATGTAATAGCCAAAAAGTAGAAACAATCCAAAATGTCCACCAACTGATGAATGGATAAATAAAATGTTGTGTATCCATCCAATGGAGTACTGCTTGGTAATTAAAAGCAATGAGGCGCCAATACGTAATACAACATAAAGGAACTTTGAAAACTTCTGCTAAGTGAAAAAAGACAGCCATGAAGGACCATATATTATCGTATGACACCATTTATTGTACATGAAATGTCCAAAACAGGCACATCTATAGAGACAGAAAATGAATTAGTGGTTGCCCTGAGCTAGAGATGGAGTTGGGAGGGGTACAGGGTATCCAACATGGGCTGTGATGACGGCTGCACAACTCTGTGAATGCACCAAAGGCCACTGAATTGTATACTTAAAGTAAGGGAATTGTGTGGTATGTGAAGCACTGAAATAAGTACAGATGTTAAAATACAGCTGTTTCAAAAATGTAAAGGACAGAAAAAGACAAACCAGGCTAACATTCATCAAAAGAAGGCTGGGCCCTGGCTGGTGTGGCTCAATTGTTCGGAGCATTGTCCCACACACCAAAAGGTTGAGTTTGATTCCTGGTCAGGGCACATACCTAGATTGTGGGTTTGATCCCTGGTCAGGGCGCACATGGAAGGCAACCAACAAATTTTTCTCTCATATCGATGTTTCTCTCCCCCCGCCCCGCCTCCCTCTCTCCCTCCCACCCATCATCTCTCTCTAAAATCAATAAACACTTTTTAAAAATGTTGGAATGATTCTATTAACATCAAATAAAGTAGATTTCACAGCAAAAAGATACTATCACAGATAGAGGATCATTTCATAATAAAGTGGTTAAATCACAAAGAAAACATAACAACTCTAAATGTTTGTGCACCTAATAACAGAGCTTAAAAATACGTGAGGAAAAACTGATTGAACCGGGAGAAGAAACAGACAAACCCATTAGGTAACTCATCAACAGCAGCAGCACATACAAGGTTTGTCTAGAAAAAGTCCAGCCACTGTTAATATAACCAGAATGCTTTGCGCCACATCAATGCAACCTGGCAGCCAAGGAGTGTGGACTGGAATGCGCATGTGGGAACAATGATGACTTCACTGTACTAGTCAGTGGGGTCAGCAGACACCACTGAGTGACCATGTGTACTGTGTGGCCATCGCATTCAAAATGACCAAGTGAGTAGAGCAACAAATTTGCATCAAATTTTGCGTTAAGCTTCAACGTTACTCCACAGAAACTCTTCAGATGATTCAAAAGGCTGCAGCTATGGGCAACTGGTGACTGGCAGCTTCGTCACAAAAACATGCCCACTCATGCATTGCATCTCATGTAGAGTTTTTTGGTGAAACATCAAATCACCCAGGGGACTCAGCCCCTCTAGAGCCCAGATTTGGCACCCTGAGACTTTTGGCTTTTCCCAAAACTAACATCACCTTTGAAAGGGAAGAGATTTCAGACCATCAATGAGATTCAGGAAAATATGACAGGGCAGCTGATGGCGACCGGGGGAACTGTGTGAGGTCCCAAGGTGCCTGCTTTGAAGGGGACCAAGAAGTCTTTGTCTTATGTACAATGTTTCTTGTTATCTTGTATCTATTTTTCTATTTCTCATATTACATGACTTGATACCTCGTGGAGAAGACCTTGTACATACATTCTTTTAAGGGGCACATGGAACATTTGCCCAGGCAAACCAAATTCTGGGCCATTAGACATGTCTCGAACTTAAAAGAATTCAAGCCATAAAAAGTACTCTGACCACAGGGAATTAAATGAGAAATCAATAACCAAAAGATATTTAGAAAATTCCCAAATATTTTGCAACTAAATAACAGATCTAACTCTTGGTCAAAGCAAAATCAAAAGGGAAACTAGAAAGTATTTTTAACTGCAAGGAAAGGAAATGAATATGGCACTCAGTGGGATGCCACTCAAGCACATACTCAGAAGGATATTTATAGCACTAAATGACTATATCAGGGAAAAAAATCAATCCAGTCAAGAACCCCAGCTTCCATCTTAAAAAGCTAGACTGAGGACTACGTGCAAAGCTCAAAGTAGAGTTAACAGCCCTATGGGGTTGAGTCCTTTCAATAGATAAGACGACCGAGGCTTACAAGGCTGAAGGTCTCTGCGCTGTTCACATACCTGGAGAGAGCCCGGTGCTCACCCTAGCTCACCACATTTGATTCTGTGTAGCTAACCCTCCAGGCCTTCGTCCAAATGCCCCATGGCCCTTCTCCAGACTACGGGATTACGGCCTTCAAGTCCTGCCTGATGGCTGCCAGGTTCCTCACCTCCATGTTCCAGACACCACACATTCCCTTGTAATGAATGAAAAACCCCCAACCCCCACTGAAGCATGGTTTTAAACCTGCCATACAGGCAGTGCCTTCCTTAGGAGAGAGGTCTTTCTTGTTTCGGCTGGTCTTTAGGCCCAGATGGTGTCTTTTGAGAATTCAGCCAGTCTCAAGTCAGGACTGTCTCTCTTTTCACTCAGTCACTCAACAAGCACTGGCACTGATGGTGGACTAGGACACATTGTCACACCCTGCCTAAAACTCTCATGAACTCTGATCCTCTGGTGATGGAAGTGTAATTGATTCAACCACTTAGGAAAACAGAGTCTACTAATGCTAAGGATACACCTGTGCTCTAGGAGTGCTTACAAGTGTGCATGAGAAGACATGTTTCTGGAAGCATTATGTACAGAAACACCAAACCACAAGTTCCCAAGTACCTATCTGTCAACAGGGGAAGGAAAAACTGTGATATAGCTACATGACAGATTACTACATAGAAATGAAAATGAGCAAATTACTGTTACACAGACAACAGAGAAGAATCTCACATAATGTTGAGTACAAGATGGCAGACACAAAAGGGCATATACTGTGTGATTCCTCTTACATATACACAGCTCCAAGAATAAGCAAAACTAACCCATGCTGGTATAAGTAGGGCAGTGGTGACCTGGGGGTGGGGGAGGGTCAGTGCCTAGAAGGGCCTTCAAGAGGGACCTCTAGGTCTGGAGAGGGTCTGATTCTTGATCTGGGTACTCATGTCAGCGTGTTAAGCTCATGAAAGTTTACACTTATGATTTGGGCCCTATAAGTTTTTCCTCAACAATTAAAAACAAACTAGATTTAGAGCAAATGAAACCCTAAGAAAATGAGGAAAAAGGATGATCAGAATAGAAAGCAATGAAATAGGATAAAATATACAGAAAAACCCATTATACCAAAAGCAAGTTCTTTGAAAAGATCAATCAAATCAATAAACTTCTACCCAAACTAATGGGGGGCATAGATTACCAATATCAGGAATGAAAGGTAATAGCAGTACAGATATTAAAAAGAGTAACAAGGGTATATCATGAACAGCTTTATACCAATACATTTGATAACTTAGATAAAATGAACAAATTCCTTGAAAGACAAACTACCAAAGTCCACTCGAGAAAAAAAATAGATAACCTGGACTGGAATGTGCAACTGTTAAAAACCTACAGAGAACATGCTGGGCCCACATGGCTTTACTGGTGAATTCTACAAAGCATGGAAGAAAGGAAGAAATTCAGCTGTACACAAACTCTTGCAGAAAACTGAAAAGGAAGAAATACGTTACAACTAATTTTGTGAGACCGGCATTAACCTGTAAACCAAAACCAAAGACATCACAAAAAAAAGGAAACTAAAAACCAATATTCTAGAAAAACAGAGATGTAAAAAAGTCTTCACAAAATTCTGTCAAATAGAATCCACCAAAATATAAAAAGGATAAGGAATCATGATACAGTGGAACTTATCCAAAGATTGTAGGGTTGATTAACATTAGGGAAAAAAGCAATTGTGATTCAATATATTAACAGACAAAAAGGAAAATTCATATGATCTCAAAATATGCAGAAAACAATCTGACAAAATTCAACATCATCCCTGATACTTTCGGCAAACAGAAAGGAGCTTCCTCAACATGATAAAGGGCATCTTCCAAAAACTTTACAGCTAACATTATTTAATAGTGAAAAGCTGAGCCTTCCCACTTCTGCTCAACATCGTACTGGAGTTCCCAGCGTACAGTGCAATGAAGCAAGAAAAATCTAAGTCATCCAAATTGGGAAGGAAGACGTAAAATGGTCACGTGATGTGTTTTAATCATGCACCACTCAACAGTCTATACATAGAAAACCCAAAGGAATCTATTTTATAAAGGAGCCACTAGAACTAGTGACTTCAGCTAAGTGATAAGATACAAGATCAATACGCAAAAATCAGACCTATTTCAATACACTAGGAATAAACTATCAGAAAGTGAAAAAAAATTAATGTTATTTATAAGAGCATCAAAAATATTAAATGTTTATATTTAGATCTCACAGAAGATATGCAAAGACCTGCCCACTAAATGTCACAAAATATTGCTGGGAGAAATTAAATAAATGGAGAGATACATCACACATAGCTTATACCTTGTTCATGGACCAGAAGGCTCAATATTGTTAAGATGCTGCTTCTTTGCATATTGATCTTTCAATTCATCACAATGCCAATTTCTCAGTAAAAAGAGACCATCTGATTCTAAAATTCATATGGAAATTCAAAGGACTTAGAATAATCAAAATAACTTTGAAAAAAAAAGTAGCAAGACTAACACTACCTGATTTCAATATTTATAAAGCTATAATAAGACAGTATAGTATCAGCATAAAGATAGATAAATAGATCTGATCAGAATAGAAAATCCAGAAAAAGACCTACACATATAGCCAACTGATTTGACAGATACAAGGCAATTTGCTGGAAAAAGTATACTTACTCATATATCAGAGCATATATGAAAATAATTAAAAAGGAATCATAGGCTTAAACATTAAAAGTGTAAGACTTCTAGGGGGAAATAAGAGAAAATATTTGTGACCTTGGACAAGACCCAAAAGGAAAAAGTGATAATTGGACTTCAAAACTAAGATGCAAGACAAGTTAAGAGAATAAAAAGACAAGTTATAGACTAAGATAAAGTCTTTGCAAATCACACATTTGATAAAGGACTTGTATCCATAATACAAGAACTCTCAAAAACTTGGTAAGAAAAACAACCCATCCCTGACCGGGGTGGCTCGGTTGGCTGGGTGCCCTCCTGTGAAGTGCAAGGTCACTGGTCCCACCGCCAGTCAGGGCACTGCCTGGCTTGTGGGTTCCGAAGGAGGAGACAACCAAACAATGTTTCTTTCTTGCACTGATGTTTCCTCCTCCTCTTTGTGCCTCCCTTCTTCCCCTCTCTCTACAAATAAATCTTTTTTACAAAAGAGAAAAAAAAAAAACAGTAAAAAATGGGAAAAAAAACCCTGAACAGATACTTCATCCAAGATGTATTTATAGAAAAGGATAACACGAAAAGATGCTCAACACTGGAAAATGACCACTACAATGAGATACTACTACATAGCTATTAGAATGTTGAAAATTAAAATGCTTGACACTACCAAGTGTTGGCATGAGGTGGAGCAACTCGGACATGCTACTGGTGGGGGATGTAAAATGATACAACACTTAGGAAAACAATTTGGCAGATTTGTGGAATTTAAGCACATGTGTGATACATAGCATAGCCAACCACCCCATAGTATTCACCCAAGAAAAAAATGAAAGCACATATCCCTATAAAGGCTCACAGAACAAAACAAAACTGAAAACAACCCAATGTCCACTAATAGGAAAATGGTTTTTTTTTAAGCGTGGGGCAGCCACGCTATAAAACACTACAGGCACACTTCATTTCATTGTACTTTGCTTTACTGTGCTTCACAGATGTGTGTTTTTTTACAGACTGAAGATAAGACCCTCCACCAGCTAAAAGATGACACCTTGCTTTATATCCCCGCTTTATTTCGGTGGTCCGGAACCGAGCCCTAAATACCTCTGAGGTATGCCTGTACTCAGCGATCAAAAGGGAGGAGCTATTGATAACCACATCAACAGATTCATCTCAAATTATGCTTAGTGGAAAGCCAAGTAAAACAAAAACAAAAATGAAAACAACCACCAGTACATGCTGTATGATTTCATTTATATAAAAACTAGACAATATAAATAAATATGTATTGAGCTCTCCTGGAGAGGAAGAGGAAAGAGATTACAAATGCATCTAGGAAACACATGGGGTGATGGATGGATACCTTCATCATCTCTATTATGCTGGTGATCGAACTCATGATCAGATGGAATACCTGAAATATATTCCACTTACTGCATTTCAATTCTACTTCAATAAAGCCGCCTAAAACGACTCAAATGTTTTTGAAGCGTCCTCCCCCCAATCTGAAGAATGTGAACCTAGGAGCCCCATCCTTGTGCTCACTGCTCTAATCACAGGCCGGGAGGCTTAAAGTCCGGTGGAAACTGTGCCTCTGGTCACTCAGCCCACCTGTCTGAACAATTTCTGACCAAGGTACCCTCATTCCCACCTCACACCATCCTGTGTGACCTTGAGTCCATCTCAAAACCTGCCTGCCCATCCTGGGAAGCACTCAGAGAAATGACACCCACCATATGACTGGCAGAGAGCCTCCAGATGGGGATCCAGCCTGCGCCTCTAGCCTAGTCCCGCCCACAAACTTCCCCAGATGCTCCAGTGAAGAAAGGCAACACCTACTGGAATACAGCACACTGGTCTTGGCCTCAACAGGTGGTGGCAATGTGTCTGTGACGTTCCCCCACCCTCAACCCCGGAGCTGCCCTGGCTGCGGGCAGGCTGACTGCTGTTAGTGACAAAGACTCCTATCCCACACCCTACTAACTGCTCTGAAGCTGCTCAGACCGGGCAAGCCCTGACACCACCCAGTGAGCCCGGGTGTGAGGTCACAGCTGGCTCCCCTTCAAGTTCATCCACACAAAGGTGGACACTGTGCAGAGGTCCAGGCTGAGTGAGCCCCAAATCTCGGAGAAGGCGCCAGCAATGCAGCATGGTATAACAGGAGCAGCTGCCTCTGGGAGAGCCCAAGATGGGTGACATATCCTGGACAAGACGCCAAGGGCAGTGGCACCCAGTACTCAGGGTGCCCACAGAGCAGGACACAGCAGGAATGGAGTAGGTATGGGGGCCCTGGGCTATGGTTCCAACCAGAGATGTGCTAAGCTGGAGACAACAGAGTTAGCAACTGAGACCACTGATGAGGACAAGGGCTTGATGCAGATGGAGCTGTCATGAGGATACTCTTGCGGCACATCAAATCTCTGCTTGCCCAGTGGCTGGGCAGGGCCCCCCCTCCACCCGCCCTCCCACCTCCAGAGGAACCAATGCCTACACAGCCAGCACTTCTGACCATCATCAACAAGCTGAGACACACGCCCCTCCACAAAGACCTCCAGGGAAGGGGTTAACAAGCACATCGTACCAAGCCCAAGGCCCCACCAGACACTCAAGCCACTACAGCCCTGATTAGCCTGAGATCCAGAGACAGAAGCAGACAAAGCAGCAAAGATAACAATGATGGGGAATGGGTATCTGTTGACCACCGGAGAAGCACTCCTAGATCAGAGGTCAGCACGCTGCAGCCCTACGGATACGTCTGGCCCAAGCCTGGTTCTGCAGGTAGTGTGCTATAATACAGCTAAATGAGAAAGCTGATGCAGGCCAATGTGACACTGGGACCACCGGCTAGAGTCCATGCGCACAAGAACTGGGGCTCAGTGAGGGCTGCTGGTTCTCAGGCCCAAACCAGGGTGAGTCAGCAACCTGATAGAGACTGAGAACCTGGTGTCCACAAGGAGTATGTGGACTTTCCAAGCAAAAGGCCCCATTTGCCTCTTCCTAACCATGTGTTTCAGGGCAGAGGCCTTCTGGGGAGAGATAGTCCCTCTGTAGTGGTTCTGGCCCTAGGTCCCACCCCAATACCAAGGGAGGAGCCAGGATGCCCCTCTGGGTGTGGTGCCCAGGGCAAGGGCAAGGATGGGAGGGTGGAAACGGGGAGGCAAACAGGAAGAGACCCCAAGCAGCTCCATACTCTTGGTACCAAAATCTATTATTGGTCATGTTCCCCAGAAAAACAGAACCAAGAGGACATGGAGATACCTACATATAAACATATATATCTTGTAGCTCCAATGCACAAGGACAGGACATGGATGTCCCAGCTCAAGAAGAGACAGACTCTGCCTTTTGTTCAAGTTCGCCCCAACAGAGTGGATGATGTCACCCACACAGGGAGGAATCTCCTGAATCAAATGCTGGTCTCTCCCAGAACCACCTTCAGACACACCGAGAATGATGCTTCACCAGCTGGCTGGGCTCCCTCAATCCAGCCAAGTGGACACACAGAATTAACCACCATGCAGGCGTGGGGTCTGTCTTAACAACTCTCAACTCCGTTGCTGTGGTTGAAAGCAGCCACTGACATGTGCAAGACTGAGCAAAACATTCTTCACAAGACCAGACTGAGGGCCAGATATGGACTGCAGGGGCCAGCACCTCAGCAACACGTGGCATCAACCTCCTGCGGTTCACTACAGAAAAACCACGTGTGTGCGGGAAGGACGCATCCCTAAGCCAACTGCAGAGGCAGAAATGCACATCAGGTCACAACCTGGAGGATGGGGCTGCTCCAGGAGGAGGTATGAGTGAGGCCAAACCCCATGCCTAAACCCTGGACAAGAAGCCCCTTTCCTCCTTGGTCGTGGCAGACCCCAGCACCCAGCAGGCAGAAGAGCAGGTATGAAGCACCATGGCACCTGCTGCCAGAAACCCATCCTGACCATGAGCCACGTAGGTTCCTCCCACTCAGTGCACCTGGCTATACACTGGGTGTGTGTGTGGAATGCCCAGTGCTGAGGCAGCTGTATGGACCCAGGTACACAGGTGAAACAAGCCACATCAGGCCTAGTTATGAAGTATGCCAGGGCTCGAAGAGCAACCCTGTGAGTTCTGTCCCTGAACCTATGCAGGCCAGACCCTTTAGCCCCCATGGAGCAGTGTGCCTGCTCTTCAGTGGCCTTGCTCAAGAGAATGGCTTTGGGGCATCTCTGCAATGAGCACTGGTCACCAGTCCGAGCTCACAGAGCTAACACTTAGTCTGACACAACTGCTCTAGGCCTGCAAATACCGTACTTTGTGGTGTATAATGCACTCCTGTGTATAACGCACACCCATGTTTTTGGCCCAAACTTTCAGGGAAAAATCTTTCATTTTAATTTTTCAATTCAATTTTTAATTATATATAAGACCAACTATTATATTCCAGGGTATTATTTACCAGGCCAAAGCCTGGAATCCTGGGGCTCTACCAAATGAACAGAATCACTGCCACCTCGGCTCACCGATAGTCTTGACTATTGATCAGTCACTACCAGCACCACGACCTCTCTATCCCCCAACCAGAGTGAGGAGGCCCTGAAGTGTCCAGTGCCCCTCTGCCAGTTCAAACTGGTATCCCTACCAGATCCTTGCCCTCAGGAGCGGATTCTCAGAGCAAGTGTGCACCACCTTGGGCAGGACACTGGCTTGGGCAGAGGTAGGCCACCTGGCAGCTGGTGGTGGGGAGGGAGGGCTCACTCCGTGTAGTCACCGTCTGCTGGGACACTTATGCCCAATGGACCTGCTGCCGGCCCCACCTGACCAGCTGGAGCCGTAATTCACTGCTTCTGTCCTGAGGGAGGGAAGAGCACGGAGCTAGGCAGGGAAGAGGAAAAAGCAATCGAGCCCCTTGCTGGCCTGCCAGTCTGTGCTCAGTAGATATTGATGGACTGATGGATTCCCCCCAAGCCACAGGTTTCACCGTTCACTAAAGTCATAGGCAGATCTGGTAACTCTGAGGACCGGAAAGAACACGTAGTATGGTGGAGGTTACCTGTCACATGGGGCCACACTCGGGCATTTCTGTGTGGGCAACTCCCTCTGCAAGAGCCCGTCAGCCCTGCAAACCCCCATTTCCACAAAAGACTCATCGCACTCAAGAAGGGGATCACATCTGTGAAGTAGATACAGCTACGAGGTCAATGACATTACTATGAAGTAAAGATTTTATACCATTAAGAGATTGAAGCCCTTAATTAAACCTATCAACACTGAATTCGCTGGCCCAAATAGCTAGGCAGAAAATACTCAGTAACGGCACACATTCAAGAATGTGTCAACTAGGGATCTGGCATTTAGCAACTGCAATCCTTTGGCAATACTCAAATAAATCGGAATCAGCATCAACACAACACAGAGAAGATGAACAGCAGGATGAAGGGCACAGCCTCCTTTTCCAGACAGAGATTCTCCCTAAGGAAATGATATCATGACGGAATGAAATAACATCACAGTGAAATAAAAAGGAAAGAAAATCTACGCATGTTAGAACAAAATAAGAATATATATTTAAAAGTTTCCTGTACATCTAACACTGTCCCTTAAAAAAAGCTACTAAGTATATATTAGCATGCACCCAAACACGTGGAAAGCGATCTCTTCAATGTCTGTATCAGAGAGGGGATAAAGAACAAAACAACAGGAAGTCGAATAAACAAAACATAGAAACACTGCTCATCAGAAAGATGGAATCACTGCCAAAGCGGTACTGTGCTCAGGGAGGGGCTGCACTAAAAATACACATTAAAGATAAAGAAATACGGAAACTGAACAAGGTAACAAGTCTCACGAAAGGGGAACTGACATAACAAAAAACCCAAACACTAAAGAAAAAAGCCAAAGCAACTAACTTAGTACATTTTCTCAACCTGTGCGAAGTACAGGTCACTAAACCGGGGACGGGAGAACCAGAGCAGGAACCCGGAGCTCCTCCCGTCTACCCCCACGTCCACGCACAGCAGGAGGCGGAGCAGAGGACCGGGAGGGAGGGTGGCAGTTTCGGCTCGATGGCCGCGCCAGAACTCCTCCAGGAGCTCCACAAACCCTCCCTCCAAAGTGGGGCTCTTGAACATCCACAGTGGCCAAGCACACAGAACCCCAGGTGACACTTCAGCAAACAGAAGCAACACTTCACCTTGAGAATCCTTCATTCATGGGCCCCAGAAACACAAAACCAGCGACACCCGTTCAACTTAAAAATGGATTCAGCACCTACCAATGGCCAAAATAGGCCAAGTACAGTAAGTAAACCATACAATGTAGTGTGTCAGAAGTGGAACCACAGACAGAGTAATATTTATAAAGGAAGAATTCCATCTGTACTAAGATGTACTCACTGTGACCCAATCTCACTTTTCACCTTAAGCTTTAGAAAAATATATGTGGTAACTTACTTTCTTAATGTTATAAAAAGAGCATTTATATAGTAAATCTCCCAAACAGATTTAAAATGACAACAAACATTAACAGAGAACAGAATGCATTAATAAATAATGGATAAGCACTGGTGTTTCTCCCCTTCATTAAAAGGCTGAAGCAAGAAAACCTCCCATCACAGGCTGAAGGAAGCTGTCCAAACTCTCTGGGATTACTTCAGAGTAACAGTAAAGTTTATCTAGCACATTTAAGAAGCAAAAAGACTCTCCCCGTCATCTCCGCTGAAAAAATGTAAAGATATAATTCACATCCCCTAACAGTCACCCTTTCAGTGTGTACAATTCCATGGGTTTTAGCATAGCTTTGTGCAACCATCACTACTATTCAATTCCACATTTTCATCACCCCAGAAAGACCTATCCCCATTACTAGTTACTTACCAGCTCCCCTACCCTCCTCCCCCAGACTCTGAAAAAGCATAAATACGTATTTTCTGTCTCTATGGATTTGCCTACTCAGGACGTTACAGATGAAGGGAACCTCACAATACGTGATCATCTGTGACTGGCTTCTTTCACTGAATATAGTGACTTCAAAGTTCATCTGTGGTGCAGCATGTATCAGTAAGACAACTGAGCCTCTCCTAAATGGATGGGAATGCTCTCCAGCTATTTTTTAAGCCTCTCCTACGTAAGTTTAAAGTTTCTGCTCACGCACACCTCCAGGAAGGAATCCTCTCCAGGCCCGGCTCAGGGCAGCTGGTGGCCCCGACCTAGCAAGATGATGCAGACACAGAGGCAGGCCTTCCCAACAGCATGTCAACAAGGGCTGGGGGCATTCCTGGGCCCCCAATGGGCAGACAAATGCAGAGTGGCACTCCACCACATGGGCAGGGAGCCTTCGGATCCCACGGTAAGCTGCACAGACAGGATGGGGCTCCCAAACTCATTTTTCCCCGGGGCTCCTTCCAGAAGCATGAACACTCCCACCTCCTTCATCCTGCCCATGGCTGACCCTGGGACTGACTTGATCCATCTGGGCATAGGTAGTGGGGGGAGGCTCTGGAATTTCTGAAAGCTTACCAGGTGATCCTGGCCTGCAGAAAATGCAATACCACACTGCTTTACAGGTAGGTGCTTCCACTGGAACCCAAGTCAGCCAAAAAACCAGAGCCAGGTTCTCACAGACTTGCCAACTTACCCAAAGGACCCCCCATAACCACTCCAGGAGAGACCTTAGCTTACCACCCTCAGCCTGCTCTTCCCATCCAATCCCACCTGGTGAGAAGCTCCAAGAAGGACACTCTCAGATCTACTCTTTCCTTCAGGTGGTGGTGGGCATGGCCACAAGCACCTGGGTGTGTTTAGAGGCATCCTAGGAAGGCCTGGCTACTGAG
>PVKM010036008.1:0-14944 GCA_004027735.1 Carollia perspicillata
CCTTACCCTGCTCTACTCTCTGCAGGGCAACTGCTCCTTGGCTCTGGTTTCCAATACCACCATTAATAAAAATACTAAAAAACAATGATATCACAGCCATTCCCAACTATGTATCATATGTTTACTTTGTACCTGGTGCAATTATAGACACTTGGGAATACAGTGAACCAACTAAACCTCTCCTTGGGAGCTGACCTCTAGCCGGGGAGACAAATAATAAGCAAAGAGACAGATATGTAACACCAGGTATGAATAAGTGTGATGAAGAAAAGCAAATTAGAGTGAGGATATAGAGAGACACGGCAGGGGGGCTATTACAGATAGTAGGGGTGGGGGTGCTCTCTGCAGAGGTGGCATTTGAGACAAGACCTTAGCGAAGGTAGCATTAACTCCTGCACAACAACAGGTAATTGCAGGGGGTTCCGTGGTGAACCAGACAAGTGTTCTGTTGAGGAGAGGTGAGCAATAGACAAAGAGATACATAAAACCTGGAGCGTGGCCGTGGTGGAGCAGAATAAAGCAGGGAAGGGGGCAGGGAGCTCTGGGGCACGGTGTTTTAAGCCGAAATTGGGAAGATCAAGGACGGTCTCACTGAGAAGGTGACACTGGAGCAAATTTCTGAGGACGGGCGGGGATGAACCGTGAGGATGACTGAGACAACAGTGCTGCAGAAAGAAGGGACAGCAGGGACAAGGGCTGGGAGGTGGGAGCAAGCCTGATATTCTCAACGAACAGCCCTGAGCCCCGTGTGGCTGGAGCAGAGAGAACTGAGGGAGAGAGTGTGGATCAGGTGGTGGGCAAGGAGTCCGGCTTTTGCTCTGTATGTGCGAGACGGGAGGGAACCAGAGCATGCCGAACAGAGACACATCGTTCTCTGGTTTACAAAATACACTAGTTAGGATCCTCAGGATAGCTGCCCCTTTATGAGAGCTGACCATGCTGGTGAGTTAACTCGCCTGTACTAAAGAATGATCAAGGTGCTTTCCTCAAAGTGGCACCCTTGCTCCCCACGGGATACTTGTTCTCCAACCCCAGCTGGGCCCTCAACACAGTTCTGCCATCCCTCAGCCTGTTGGTCCTCACTTTTCCACACTTCCTTCTTCACAGAGTCAAGCTTGTCTCTACCCCACTCCTCTTTCCTGCTTCACGGGGCCAGCCCATACTTATAAACATATCTGCACCCTCCACCTTTGGCATCCAGGCACCCCTTGTTTCTTTGAGAACCTCGTCTGGCCCCCTTCTCTACTTAGCCCGGGGTTAGCAGACATGAGGCCACCCAGCTCCAGCCACATGTTGGGCATGTGCCTGGGTTCTCGCCAGTGGAATTTGAGGGGAAGGGCTGAGCGCGGGTCTAGGTCCCGCCCTATTTCTCTCCTTTTCTTCACAGCAACATTTCTGAAGAACAACCCCCCTCCCTCACCTCCATTCATCCCAAGACTACAGTCTGGCCTCTTCCTTCGTCACCCCACTGAAATGGGCCCCACCGCTCCTGCCACTGAGTTGCTAGTAGCTAGATCGCTGGGATGCACTCACACATTCCCCATCGGATTGCTCCAAGGCTGGGGACACAGGTGACGGCCACTTTCTTGGCCCCCTCCCTACATAGCACCCATTCAACCATTCTCGTGTCTCTTTCTCGGCATTCTAGACCCAAGCCCCTCATGTACATTTTACATTTTCTTGAGCATTTTCTCATCTTGCAGGCATCATCCCATGGTCCTGGTACTCATGAACACTCAAAATTGCATTTCTAGCTGCAACTTACCTCCTAAATTTTATTCTTTCCAACTGACCCAGCTGGGTCAACAGAAGAACCTCCACCTACCTCCTCAAAATGTTCCCAGTGCATTCTCTGTCTCCCTCCTTTTCATAGTCCCTTCTGGTCACTTATGCAGTCCTGTGGGTTGTTTCTACTTCATAGTTCACCTCCCCTTCCTGTTCTCACTGCCAACATCCTTGTTGCTTCTGTCAGTGACTACTGCTACCTGGACTATTACAATGGCCCAGGTACCAGTCTTCTTATCTCTTACTCAGTGGTTCTCATAAAGGTCACCTGGGAAGCTACTTGAAAGTGTAAATTCTTGCCCTGGCTGGTGTGGCTCAGTGGATTGAGCACAGGCCTGTGAAGCAGAGGATCACGGTTCGATTCCCAGTCAGGGCACATGCCTGGGTTGCAGGCCAGTTCCGAGCAAGGGATGAATGACAGGCAACCATACACTGATATTTCTCTCCTTCTCTCCTTCCCTTCCCCTCTAAAGATAAATAAATAAAATCTTAAAAAAAAAGAAAGTGCAAATTCTCATGCTGCACCCTCTAAGACTCTGATTCAGTCTGGACTCAAGGTAGGATTCAGGCATCTGCATTTTTAATTAGCTCCCCAGGTGATCCCAATAAGGGGGTCTCTGGCCACTCTGCAAGAAACTCCGAATCACTCAGTCTCTTCTTATTCCAGTCCATTCTCCAGATGATCAGTTATTATAGCTGTTACCACCCAACATTTTTTGAATACTTTTCATATCTCAAGACTGTGTAGAGCCCTTCCTATGCATATTTTCCACTAAATAATAGTTCTTTGTTTTAACTACAGTTGACTCTTGAAGAGTACAGGGGTTAGGGGTGCTAACTAGTATGCAGTTGAAAATCCAGGTGTAATTTTGGCTCCCTGAAAATTTAACTACCTTGGTCCCTTGGCATCCACAGCGGTTTGGTTCCAGGACACCCTCTCCCACCACAGATACCAAAATCTGCCAATGCTTCCGTCTTATATAAAATGGTATAGAGCAGTGCATATAGTCAGCCCTCTGCCTCTGTGGATTCCCAACTGTGGACTGAAAATAATGGTTTCTATCAGTGATTGGTTCAATCTGTGGCTATAAAACCTGGGGGTAACAGAGGGCTAACTGTATAATTATTGAAAAAAACATCTGTATAAATGGACTCATGCTGTTCAAACTTGTTTTGTTCAAGGGTCAGCAGTACTATTATTCACCCAACTTTACGTTTGAGAGAACAGAGGCAGAGAACTAAGTCAACTAGCCCAAGAGCGCAGTCTGTCTGACCCAAAGCCAAGTTCCCATCTCCTTTGCGTCCCGTGGCCCACTGCACTGAATCACTTCGGTTCTCCAAATGCACCTTGCTGCTTTATGCCTCTGAGCCTTTGTCCATGTTGCTCCTCTCTTTCAAATTACCATCTGCATTAGTTTTCCATGGCTGTATAACAAATTACCACAAAGTAAGCAGCTGGGCACAGCATGGCTGGTTCTCTGCTCAGGTTCCCAGAAGCTAAAATCAAGGTCTTAACTGGGGCTGTGTTCCCCTGCAGAGCTCAGGATTCTCTTCCAAGCTCACTGGTTGTTGGCAGAATTCGGTGTCTCCTCTGTCATTGCTGGCTGTCAGCCAGGGGTTGCTCTCGGCTCCCGAAGGCTGCCCACGTTTCTCGTCCTGTGGCCCCCTTCATCTCTAACGCTGGCAAAAAGACTACCTAGCCCATGGTAAATCCTTTCCTGCTTCAGATCTCTTTTGCCAGGAAAAACCTCATATCTCTTAAAAGCTCATCTGATTAGACCAGTTTCACCAAGGATTATTTCCAGATTTTAAAGTCAACTGATTTGGGACTTTAACTGCATCTGTAATTTAGCTGCAGCTAAATTAGTGTTCGATAGAATAACAGGGAGAAGGTGTGTGTACCGGCTGGGGGACGGGAGCTGGGCACCTTGGGAGTCCTCTTAGAACTCTGCCTGTCCAGCCATCTCATCTTCAAACCCTTGGCTCAAGTACAGGGACTTCCTCAGTGCCTCCAAGAAGACTTAGGTCCATTCCTATTAACCCCCTATCATCCAATACACACTCTTAACACTTGTCCAATGTGATCTAATCATTTTTTACCACTCCATTTCCCTCAAGCTGGGCAGAAACCAAACCTTGGCCATCTTTGCATCTCCAGCACACAGAACAGCAGCCGGCTGGATCTGTACACGCTGCCTGAGAGTGAGTGGTGTGCCCACGCCAGCTCTCCAGACAAAAGGAGCATTTTAATTAGAGTTGCATACATGGCATGAATAGGGCTGTTGACACAGGATAGAAAGTGCTTCCTCGGAAGTCCCAGGGAACATCAGCAGTACCCTGTGCTTCCTTCCCAGGCTTTTAGCAGAGTACCAAGGGCAGAAGGGTGGGGGCTTCTGAAGCCTCAGAGAGAACCAGCACCGCGTGACCGTGAGGCAGACGCGCCACTAGGTGTCACTCCCGATTCAATAAAGAGAGACCCGGGTGCGAAAGCAGTTTTTGCCTTTGTCCTGAAGGGAGTTGGTTAGACGGTCTCCATTCACTGTTTTCTTCTGGTTCACAGGCCAAACCATCCTGTTCTTCAACTCCCTCCACTGGCACAGTCTGGTTTTAAAAAGGACAACGGAGTCACGACTACTAGGGTTGGGGCCACGGGACGATCTAATTTAGTTTCCCGATTTTGTAGATGACTAATCAGAAGCTGGGGTGCGGGGGCGGGGGGCTTGTGAGTAGGTAACAGAGCCCAGCTTCGGCCCCGACGTGGGTTACGCTCAGCTGCCCCAGGGGGGATCCAATCCGACTCTCAGCCTAACATGAGTCGTGGATGGTGCGGGGGCTGCAGCTCGGTGTGCCCCCAGGACCAGCTCCAGGTGCTCAGGCCGCACCCAGCGTTTTCTCCTACGCAGAGATCCAGTCCAAAGACATCTGGCTCCTGCGCTCCAGAACCCGGAAAGGGGAAGATGACATGGTCGAAGAGGGTTCTGCGGGTTCGTTAGGACCTGCCATTTCAATGCTCTCTTTCTTTGAACTTTAGGGATGGAAAGTGGTGGGAGCACCCTGGCTTCTCAGGACCAGGGCGAATCAGTATCTGTAATTAACCGTAGTTCTTCTCCTTTAGCCCGGGGATGTTCCACTCAGAAGATACGGATAAAGAACGTCTCCTGGGCGGCAGTTCCAGTCTGTTTTTCTTCCCTTCTACCTTTCCTCTTGGAAGAAGTTGAGGTTTACTCCAGAGGTTAAGGACTGATGGAGGCCGCTTGGCGCGAGGGGACGCACTTTCCTTCACCCCCGGCAGAGGGCGCGCTTCCCCGCCAGGCAAAACAGCTCCCTTCTCGCCTCAGCCTGAGCACTGCCTAGTCCTGGTTGGGTCCCTAACCTTAGGTTCCTGCAGGCCAATCCCGAATAAATTCAAAGTCACTGCTGTATGATCTTGGACACAGCCTTCTGTTCCCTTTACTCCCAGCAGATTTACTGTTCATTTTATTTTCTTACGTGAATGTTGAAATTCATTTGCATTTCCTGGAATGCTGGCTACTAGAGAGGTTACCTGGCTGGATGGGAAGCTGGCTCAGGTTCCTGACTATTGCCCAGGGCTCATCCACAAAGTGAATCTTATCTACCAATACCGTCATTTCCTTTAAAAGTTGCAAAGGGGCTTTCCCACGTAAAGCTTGACAAATTCTATTTGTGAATCCCTTTCCTGTTTGCATGACAATGTTGATCCATTCATTTTTTTTAAACCAGTATTTTCCTGAGCCTCTTCTCTGCTCCAGTACCAGGATGAAGAAGGCAGCCTTGGTTTCTGATTTTGGTGGAGCTTTAGCAGAGGAGACATATTGAACAAATAATTGCCGGAAACATTCATTTGTTATAAATGAGCTATATACTACAAAGGAGACGCAGAGGCTGCTGGGAACCAGCAGGGTGCCAGGATGGAGCCAGATGAAGTCTTCAGTGGAATCGTGGCCACAGATTTCCTCCACCTTCATCCTGATACTCTCTTCCTTCCTTTGGCTGCTACAAACTGATACAAGTCCTGGCTTCTGAGGAACAGAGGAGTCACTGTTTTCAAGGCTGCATGTTCTTAGGCGAGGGAACCAGAGTCAGAGTCTTGCTGGAATCTTCCTCCTCCTCCTTCCCACTCCAGGGCTGAATGCCACTAGACAAGGCAGTAACTCTTTGGATGATGAAATTCACATCACAAATTTATTTTGGGGCCTGATGACTAACGAGGTGTGGAAACAGCAAGACGGCTCTGGGTACTGCATCCTCCTCTTTCTCTAGGACCTGCTCTCTAGTTTCTGAGGACCTGCTAGGTGTGGGGCTGAGCGTTCAGAGTCAGGGATGCAAAAGGCATTAGAGGAAAAGTAGGAATGCTAACGGCTGGGGTTGTACAGACTAATGGTTCCTAGAGTTTGGGTTTTATGAACAGCTAAAAATGAGAGCTCTGTTAGTTAGGATTAGGTAAAAGCTAAAAGAGGTCCAGTAGAACAGTGGCTTAAGCAAGATAGGAAAGAGAAGTTTCTCTTTACCATAAAAGTCTGGAGGTAGGTACTCCTGGGTCAATAGGGAGGCACTGCTTCAAGAAACCCTCAGGGAGCGGGACTCCTTCTGTCTCCTTTCCCTGCTATGCCTGACCTCCATCCCTCAGGCCATGGTCATCTCAAGGTCAAGATGGATGTTCCAGGTCCAACCATGGCATCCAGCAGGAAGGAGGAAAGGATAAAAAAAGAGGGCGACGGGTGAGTAGTAGGTAACTCACAAAGAAGGTTCCCAGAATAAGACTCATCCACTTACAAGTTATTGGACAAAACTTCGTCACACGGCCCCCAGAGTTCCAAGGAAGGTGGTTGTAAGCAGTTTTATTCTGGGGAGCCATGTGCCCAGCTAAAAAGTGGAGATTCTATTACTGATGTCTTTGCCATTGAGCGTGACTTAGGGTGTCAACTTTTATTTTGCAGTAAGCATAACAGGCCCTGCCAGTCTTTCTTCTTTGATGTATCACAAAGCCATCCTCACTGCGGCAGCCCTTTGTTAACTTCTCACTCTGTATTACTGCTGTACCTTGTCTCTGTTGCCAGGGTGATAGTCTAAAATGTAAATTTGATCATATTAGCACTCTGCTTAAAATGTCTTGGTGTTCCCTATTGCCTTGGAAGAAAATGCCATCTCCTTAATAAGATCATAAGTCCTGTGGGTGTTAAATGGACAATTCTGATACACTCCTAATAAGCCCGGGCTTGACCACAGGTTTACCTCTGGGGAGGTTGCCTCTCCTTCCTCCTGCCTGGCAGTGTTCTCTGTGATCACAGAAGACCTCGGAGCGAGGGCTGCCGGCTCGAGGGTGCGGAGAAAAATTGGCCTCGTCATCAAACAGACTTTGTGTTGCATGTTGTAAAATTCAAAAACTTTCAGGGAATATTGTGATTTTTCCTTAAAAATATCTGAAACAACCCATTTGTCCACTTGATGAATGGATTGAAAAAAGGCAGTATGTGTGTGTGGTGGGAAGTTTTTCAGCCTTTAAAGGAACACAGTGTCGACCCATGCTACTACCTGGGTAAATTTTGAAGACATTATGTTAAGCAAAACAAGACAGACACAAAAGACCAAATAGTTTACAGTTTCATTTTTGTGAGACACTCAGAACAGTCATAGGAAGTAGGGACAGCAATTAGCACGGTGGCCACCGTGGGCTGGGGGAGTGAGGAGTGGGAGGGCCTCGCTGAACAGGCACGAGCGCAGCTGAGGGCAATGGCAGCGTTCCCGAGAGGGCAGTGCTGCTGGAAGCAGGCAGCGGGAATGCGCTTGCGCCACCCAGCGGGCGCTTTACAATGGTTAACACGGTGAGATTTTTGTTGTGTGTATTTTACCCCCCAAAAAATGTATGTCCGAATCTCTTTTCAAATGTTTCTTTCACTTGTCTACTCCAACAGATTTCAGAAACTGTACTCGAATTGGTTTTTAAATATGTGCTATACATTTGTTTAAGAGTACCAGCCGGTCCCGAAACAATCTCAGGAAAAGGAGCGTGTGTGATCATGTGCATGTATACATGTGGTCTGTGTGTGTGCATGCATACACGTGTCTATGTGCATATGCATGTGTTGGAGCGTGAGGGATCTAGGCTATAATCAGGTGAATAAAGTGAGGTGAAGTCACTCAGCTGCTGGCTGCTCTCTTTTTTTCCCTCCATACAGAGATTTTATAGAAAATTGCAAACGTCCTATTTCACAAAATGAGTGTCTAAGGCACAGATATATTTAACTTTGTAACTTTGAAGTAGAAAACATTAGGTAAAAGCAGCTGTGCAAGCATTAGTCACCCATATGACTGTGGAAGTGAAAGCCGTTCATTCCAGAGATATTTATGAGCCCTTGATGCGTCCGGCAAAAAATGAATAAGCGTAACCCCTCAAATTCCTATAACCGGAGCTGGCTATATGATTTGTGGAACCCCTTGCAAAGGGAAAATGCGAAGCCTATTAAAAATTTGTGAAGAATTTCCAGGTGATGACACCAGAGCTTGGCGGGGGTGGGGCGGGGCTGTGAGGGGCCGTGCCACCGCAGAAGGGCGGAGGGCTCGGCCCAGGAAGCCTGGCTGCCTCCGGGGTCAGACAGGTCGGGACTGTGGACGTTGGGGGGAGAGCAGAGAGCGGGGCGCTGAGCAACAGGGCTGCTCATTGCCTCGTGCGCATGGTCTCCCTTTGATGTAAGTATAGTTTGCCTTTTAACACACAGTTGAGCGCAGTCCAATCAACGTTCTTGTGCTAACCCTCCAATCAATCAGATTAAAGCCTCACTGTATGTACTTTGGGGATGTCCATCTCCACCCACCCCCCTGCCCTCACAGCCATCAGCGGCATGCCAGGTGAATAGCGGGCACTCCATGTATACTCGTTAAAAGGTTCAGCATTTGATTCTGGAGTAAGATATGGGTAGGATGTGATAATGATGGAAACCGATTTACCACTAGGATCAGGATGATTGTGCAAACTGATTTACATCTGCCATATACTAGGCATTAAGTGCTTAGTAGGAACTTTCTATTTCAATTCTCATAAATACACTCATAAAATAGGTAGTTTTTAACCACCATTTTAGAGATGAGAAGCTAAGTGTCAGAGAAATTAAGGAATTTGCTCAAGGTCACACACGTGGTCAGCAGTGGAACAGGAATTCAAACCTAACTTCAAAGTCACTGAAGTTCGCTCCACATTGCCAGGCCCTGTCCCATCCCTGCCCCGCCCCCACCATATGCCTCTGCGCTTCCTAAAATAGCGTGGCAAGAACAGAAACTGTTCTAAAAATCGAAGAACACATGTTCCTACCTCGATGCCATTTGAAAGTGGATATTAGGACTTCTGAACACAGAATGGAAAATGTTCAGGAGGGTAGTGTTTCGGGGCACACGATGACAGCAGTGTCTACTCTAACTCCAAACCAACTCGGTCACTATTGAGGGAAGGACCCCGAAGTGTAGGGCACTGCGCTGGATGCTGAGGGGAGCACGAGATGAACAAACAGAGCAACTGCCCTCACAGGGGAGGCCAGGGCATGCACAGAGATGGATGGAGAACGGAACAGAAAATGTGGTGCCCACATTGACACCCAAAGAAAGTGTGCCTGCCTAGAAGAACAGGGTAGGCTTTCGGCAAAAGGTGACATTGAGGGCTGGTCTAGAACAACAACAGGATTCTGACAAGAGGAGGGCCAGGCTATCCAGCGGAAGCTGAGGTGGCATGGCGCGTGTCTGGAGCACAGGTACCATCTACCTGGACTGAGCCAAGTGCCAGGGAACAGGTGAACCTGAGACAAGTCAGGACCACCTCCAAGAGGGCCGTGGACCAATCTGGGGGCCCTGCACTCCTTTCAATTAGGTGGGCCTCTGACAAGTTGTAACCAGGAAACAAACAACTGGCCAGTTGGAGCTTGAAGCTGATGACCCGTAGGAGCGGGGCCAGGGGTCAAGAGTGGAAAAGGAAGGACTGGGGCCAAACCAGGTGAGAGACAGTGATGGCCTGCCCTGGGGTGGGCTGAGGGGGTATTTTAGAGAATTAAAAAATATTTTCTCATTTAAAATATCAGTAAAGGAGAGGTCACATATATGTAAATATCCCTTTGTTCTATGGAGTTTCTGGAAGTGAGATAAATTCAACATAACATTGGTATTATACAGCCTAAGGATGTTTGCCTCCAGGTCTTGTTGGCTTCCATGGGATCTGGCTCTCCTGGCTCCCTGCGAGCAGCCTGGCCTGTCAGGAAAACAGCCATTACACAAACAGGCTGAGCCCACCGTGCTGAACCTTGGCACTTACGTGGTTTCTTCTGGAACATTCCACTCCGCTTGGGCAACCAGACAATTTAAAATGTGCAAGTATTTTATGTAAGAGATTATTTACAGTGGGTAGAATATCAGATCAACTAAACCTGAGAGGCAAGCCTGCTTTAGAGATCTTTGACTCTGCCGGGACCCAAACAAGCCTACTAGGGTAACACAAGGCCAGACTGCTTTCTTAGGATCCCGAGGTCCTGGGAGACAGCATTGGAAGGCCCCTTTCCTCGGTCTCCTATGGCATTCCTTATCATTAGCTGTGTGCCATTATAGGAGACGGTGCGGTGGCAATGCACAGAGGTTTGGGAGCCAAGGAGAAAAAGCAGAGAAAAATATGACCCATCGGTATAGCAAAAGTTATTAAAATAATGATTCATTTCTTAAATGCTCACAGATTGGAAAACACTAGGCTGGCCAGGAAAGCATGGGGAGCCCAGGCTGCTGTCGTTTTCACCCACCCAAGGTGCTGATGCCTTCCGGAGCTCAGGTGACCACAGAGTGGCGTCTGCAGCCGAGGAAAGCAGAGCAGCCCACCTATTATCTCCAGGAACAGAAAATGCAGCAAATTCAGGAAAAGCAATATTTCAAAATGTCAACCTTTACTTAAGGCTACGTAATGCTTTCGGGAGGGAGGACAAGGGAGAAGGGCCACTGGGCACTGGCCGGAGGAGACTGCAGGGGCATTTTGGATCAGGAGATGCTGAGGTGTCCCAGCTATTCAGCCAAGAGTTGCAAAGCTAGTCAGCTTCTTGGTGCAAAAAAAGGAGCCCTGGGTCAGCTGACGGAGGAGGGAGTATGGTTACTTCGCAGATCCACGGGGCTTTCTTTCTCAGGCATCTAAGGTACCTCAGAATGAGAGGTTCCTTTCTCTTTGTCTGCTGTGGTTTGTTGGGGAGGAAGTTTATTTGCTTCTCTCCTGTGACCCCTATTGAACAGGGACCCCTCCCAGCTCTCTTCCCTTGGGAAGGTTACCTGAGGACCCTCCAGCCCTTCTGTCTGGTTTTCCTAGGTGAAATGACGCCCATCCTGCTCACCACAGGCGGCAGGCGGGTGCCCCCTGCTGCTCACCCTGTGACCTACATGTGATTCCCATCCAGCAGAAAGAGAAAATACTTCTTCGACCTGGGATCCCAGTTGAGTCTTTAAGCCAGCCTACTTGTTAAGAAGGGGACTCATGTGGTCTTTCATTCTCGTGAATGATTTCTCTGTTGCTCCAGGACCCAGAAGGTAGGAGAAATGTTCTTCATTAACACTTTCAAATCCCCAAGCCTGTGGAGAAATCCAGGAAGAAAAAAGCCCAGTGTGAGTGTCGGTAACACTTGCCTTGTTTCCCTTGCCTTGAGTCGCTATTAAACAAGATGAGAATTTAGCACTGAGAGCACACCTATTCTTCACAAAAACGCAGTTGTGCCACAGAGCAGACTGCGAAGGCTTAAAAGGAGTGAATGATAAGGATAGGAAAGACCTGGCGGGCTCAAGTCAGGTCCAACCTGTGCTGGACAGAACACTGTCCCCTCTGTTCCCTAGGAGGAAGCTTTGCCCCTTCTTTCCTCGTCTGTCACACTGGGCCAGCCCATGACAGGAGGTCATGGTCTGAGTGCACCTTTGCAGAGTGACATGGAGCACCTGTGCCTTTTGTTTTTATCGACTTGATTGAGCTGGCCCAAGGGCTGAGTCCCTCCTGTGCAGTGACATCTGGCAGAGTCAGAACGCTCAGCACTCATGCGTGATGCGGGCGATCGCAGAGGCCAGAGCTCACTCGGGAAGCCAGAGGCTCCTCTGAGGACAGTGTCTTTAATCTGGGGGCAAAATCACTAAAGGTTTTTTGCTCTGCCCTTGTAAGGTTTCTGGTCCCTTCCTTCCGTGATGTGCCATTTCATGGTGAGGGGTTGAAATTAAGAGAAGGTTGGAAAATACTGCAGTGATGTAACTAAAAAAAGAAATCATGGCATAATAAAAAGAAACTGTTCCATCTGGGATTGCCTGTTGACTTTAAGGGAATAAAAAAAAAACCTACCCAGGGACAGGGAGCTTGGCTATGGTTTTGTGGTGATTAAATTACTTCAGTAACTGGGGCCCTCAGAGCTCTGAAGGAACCTGTTATATATAGAAAGGAAAGGACACAGGCTTTGGGGCTGAACAGACCTAAATTAAATCCAGTTCTTCCACTTACTGACTCAGCAAGTTACTTAACCTTTTTTAAATCTCAGTTTTCTTATCTTTAAAGTGGGGATAATAATATCTATCAATAAGTCATCCGTTTATGGTTAGAATTAAACAACATACCCAAGTCCTTACTACAGTGTCTAGCACACAGTAAGTACCCAATAACTATTGATGTTTATTATTGTTTCCATAAAAATTCTATCCCCTGTTCCTGTTAATACCCCTGACTAACAATTATAAGTGCTGATTACTGCTAGGTTGCTAAGCAACAGCAACTACAGAATTTCTATATATCAGCTCTTTAAGAGGGGCTAGAGAATCTGTCCAACAGCTGCATTGCATATTCTTTAACAAAATTTCGGGAAACATCAGCATAGTGTCCTTACATAGATTCCGTGTCCATTTGGGGGTACTTGGTGAGGAGGAATGATGGAGACTGTTAAGGGGCCTAAAATTCTTTACAAATATAATCTCAATCTTCTGGCAGCCTTAAAGTAGGAATTCATCATTGTATCAGTTGGGGTTAACACTAGATGTTTTAACAAATCCCCAAATCTCTGTGCTTTCACAGAAGGAAAAGTTGGCTTCTTACTTACTTTAGTCTATTCTGAGCAATGCTGGGAGTCCAGTCTTCCATGTACTGTAGGGACCTAGGCCGCTGGCATCTTACACTCTTACTCACTTAGTTCTGCAGAATTCTCTCCTGTTGACTGCGGGTTGGGGAGGGAGTTGGTGGGGGAGTCACCCCACTTCTTAACTACTTTGACCAGAGACTATCAATTCCACTCACATTCCACTGGTGAGAGTAAGTCACATGTAGCTTCAAGGGGGCCTGGAACTGAATGAGTAGCCCAGTGACCACACTGTGGATGGGGAGCCAGCCTGCAGCCTTTGCTATAAGAATTATACTTATTTTATAGCTGGAGTAAGTGAGCCTTAGAGAGCTTAACTAACTAGCCCAACCGGAGGCTAGCTTAACTAACTAGCCCAAGGTCTAGTCAACTGGAGGTTGACTAAAGACCTTGTCTTTATAATGATTATGCCAAACTGCCTCTGACAGAGGCCACCGATTATGGAAAAGAAGTACAAGGAGCAAAGCTTTCCCTGGCTCATGTCTCTAACTATTTGTGGGCACTCTTGGGACGGAGCTCTTGGGTCCCATACATTCTCATTTCTGCCAGGTTTACAGTTGAATTTCCAGGATGCAGAAAAACAGAGTTCCGTAGCTACTGTACAAGTGTCCCACTCATCCACCTCTTCATGGTGAACTATTTATTTAGACTCTGCCTCACAGGTGAGTTGGTTTTATTTTTACGTGTTTCTAAAGAAGTAGTCGAAGCTTTCTAAGTTGCTCTAGTGTTTCAGTGTATTGTTCTCATAGTAGATGGGGCTGCACCACTCAGCTCCCCTTCACTGGAGCAGTGCATCCATGCCGCAGCTGCTGCGCGTGCTGGCTGCTACCAAGCCTCGGCTGCACCCTTCCCTGAGGATTGTCCTCAGCCGCTGGGGTTCTCCTCACTCAGAGATGCTGGGGAGATTATGTTCCCCTCCCCCTATCAGGGGTGGTCTGCACCGGTGACTGACTGATACTGGGGCAAAAAAGCCTGGTCACCCTTCCTTGAGGTGCACAGTTCCTCAGTGCCGTTCATTAATGCCCCAGAGCTCCCTCTGGGATCAGGCTGAGGCTAGAGGTGAGCTGAACTCACATCTTTATCTATCTTCTCCCCGCTCTTCCAACCTGTTTCCTTTACTCCCTTAACTCCTTCTCCTGAGATCTTGTAAAAATACCTGTCTCACAGCAAGCTTGCCCCTAGGGACCTATGGCTCTAAGACAGTACCTAACTAGGAAATTCTTATTCTTCTAATCACAACCTTCCACCCTCGGAGGTTATAGAAAACAGCTGATCACTCTTTGCAAATATCTTATAGTTTGAAGACTTTAACAATACTGGCTTTTCTCCCAATTTCTATTCTCCAGTTTAACGATTCTAGCTCAGTGAACCACTGCCCATGGTTTTAGTTTTAATGTTAACATTACTGCCCCGGACACGAAGTCTAGAACTGGACCCATTTAGCAAGAAATGGAAAAACAGAAGGATTATTACATATTGCCTCACTGCTGTAACTATAACTAACCATAACAGAGATGAATGGTTTTACCATCTCAAAAGACTGTCTTATTTTCATGTCATTTAACCATCATGACTCTGGGAGGACGTCCTATTTTTTTTTTTTAATGAGGAGACTTGAGTAAATAGAGGTTAAGGGGTTACTTAAGTTCATGAAGCAAGCTAAATGTATAAGTAGTGTAACAAAGACTAGAAAGAGGATTTATGACCCCCAGGCCTGGGCTCCTTTTATGACCTTCACTCCTGCCCCTCTTGTATGAACCAATTCACTGTAGCAGTACAGAACTGTATGTGGCTGAGAGAGGTCCCAAGATAGTGGTTTGAAAGCTCAAAGCTTTATTTATTTTTTATTATTATTTTTAAATTATATTTTATTGATTATGCTATTACAGTTGTCCCAATCTTTCCCCTTTCCCCCCTTCCACCCAGCTCCCCCCACTCTCTCAAGCAGTCCCCCCACCATTGTTCATGGCCATGGGTCATGCATATAAGTTCTTGGACTGCTCCATTTCCTATACTGTACTTTATACCCC
>PVKM010036009.1:0-14952 GCA_004027735.1 Carollia perspicillata
GGGGCTACTCAGTTACAGATGCTATTTCCCAACCTTTCTTGCATCTAAGTGTGTCCATGAAACTGACTCCTGGTCAATAGGATGTGAGTGGAAGCAGTGAATACAACTTCCGGGTCACACCTTTAAGAGGAATCCAGTTATGTTTCCCTCACCTTCTTCCCCTTCCTTCTGGCTGGGATGCAGATGTGCTGAGGGGATTGGGATGATGATCTTGGATCCAGAGCTGGGAATCTCATACGGAGGATGGCAGAGTTGGCCTATTGGCTTGGCCTGTCTATCATTGGACTGTCGTCTAAAAGGAACTACACTTCTACCTGTTTAAAGACATTGTATTTTTGAGTTTCTTTGTACCTTAATCATACAATATCCAATGGGAAATGTCAGTAGGCATTTGGATACATGAACCTGAAGCTCAGAGGGAAAGTCTGGAACGGAGATATGAATTTGAGAATTCTGAAAATGTAAGAATAATGAAATCCATGAGTGTGGGTAGAGGGAAATATTGGAGAATGAGAACCTCATGGAGTTATACATTTCACGGCTGGGTTTGAAAAGGATGAATCATCAAAAGAAATGAAAGATTCAGCTAAAGCAATAGATGGAGACCCAGGAAGGCCATGTCATGGAGTCCAAGAGAAACAGGTGAGTGCTTTAAGAAAGAGGGAGTGGTGAGTGCTGTTCACCCTAACAGTGTCTTCTGGTGAGATTTTACATGTTAGCCAGCCTGGTCAATAACTCGAGTGTGCTTGTTGATCCAAAGCATTGCTTGCTAATGATGATTATTATTGCTAATGCCATCTCATAAAAACTGCTCATTTCTGGCAAAACAAAACAAAACAAAACAAAACAGGGAGATCTGCTGACTATTTCTCAATCCAATTTTTATAATAAACTATCCAGAAACATTAGAAATTCTCAAACTCAACTTGATGCTTCATATGAAACTGTGAACAACCCTAAATATTTTTGTATCATTTCTCCAGATTTCATAAATTCATTTTTAATTAAATTTTTTAAAGATTAAATAAATAAAAGTCTTCAAAAAAGTTTTAATTGAAAATGAATCTGTGGCCCTGGCTGGTGTGGCTCAGTGGACTGAGTGCAGCCTGTGAAGCAAAGGGTCACTGGTTCGATTCCCAGTCAGGGCACATGCCTGGGTTGCAGGCCAGGTCCCCAGTGGGGGTGTTTGAGAGTCAACTGGTTGATATATCTCTCACACATTGATGTTTCTCTCCCTCTCTTTCTCCCTCCCTCCCCCTCTCTCTAAAAATAAATAAATAAAATATTTAAAGAAATGAATTTGTGAGACCTGAAGAAATGACACAAAACATTTAGGGTTGTTTATGGTTTCATATGGAGTTTGAGAATTTTTAATGTTTCTGGATAATTTATTATGAACACTTTTTGCTCTAACTGGTGTGGATCAGTAGATTAGTAGACATTCTGCAAACGAAAAGGTCACTGGTTTGATTCCCAGTCATGCCACATGCCTGGGTTGCAGCCAGGTCCCTCATGTTTCTTTCCCTGTCTTCTCCTCTCCCTTTTCCTCTAAAAATAAATAAATAAAACCTTTAAAAATATTTAATTCTGGTAAAAGAATACATAAAATAAAATTTACCATCTCAAACATTTAAAATTATACAATTCAGTAGTCTTAAGTACGTTCACATAGTTATGCCTCAGATCTCCAAAGCTTTCTAATCTAGTAAAACTGAAATTATTACTATAAAATAACTCCCCATCTCCCCTCTCTTAGCCCCAGGTAGCCGCCATTTTATATTCTGTCCATAAGAATTTCACTGCTCCAGGGACTTCTTGTAAATGGAATCAGACATTTCTCTTGTGTGACTGCCTTATTTCATTCAGCCTAATGTCCTCAAAGTTCATTCATGTTTCTGCATGTGACAAAATTTCCTTCTTTTTTAAAACCAAATAATATTCTGTTGTATTTATATACTCTATTTTGCTATCACAAATTCATTTTAAAGAATCAACTTTCCAAATTGTTATTCCTCTGGTAAAGTTTCCAGTCTACCTGGAAAGCATGTAGAAGACAGATGGCAAATTAGCTACAAACTTTCTTCAAGAAAACTGACCCTCTTAATCAGGAGTGAGCACAAAAAAATTTTTTTTTGTAAAGGTTCAGGTAACAAATATCTGTGACTATGCAGAACATACTCTGTCACAGCTACTCAACAAGTCACCACCCAGTATGTCTGCCTGTCTCCTGCACTTTTGCAGTTATATTTCTTCACTGTTTTTCCTACTAAACTGTAAGCCTTCAAGGGAGGGGCTGTCCCCTCCCACCCTCACTGAAATCTTAGCACCTGATACATCAAATCCATATGTTATATTTCCTGCATATTTACTATATTTTCTTGTGCGTGATGTAATTGATGGCTACTTACAATGAGGGAAATACAGTATTTGTTGACAGGTTACCTTCATCTTCACTTAAGGCAGTGTCCCTGCAGTTTCAAGGTTTGGGAAGGAGATCACACATATTTACTCAGAGGATAATGTCCAACCATTTGAAGTGTTAATATGTTGTTTTAATCCGTGGCATTTTCTACAATAAGAAGTTCTCAACCAAATGTCTCCTAACAGACTGTCAAGGGTTTGGGTGTCAAAATGCTGGAACCAAAGATAAGAATTTAAGACAATTTGGTAGTATCATGAAGGAAAAGGGCAGAAATATTTTCAGGGTAACATAGGAGTTAATGTATTAGCATGAAAAGAATGCTTTATCTTTCTTTTTGTTCCTAGTGACATTGAAACTGCCCTGTATGGGACATGTTTGTTGATTACCGCACTAGGACCCTGGCCAGCGGGGCTTTTGGGGTGGGCTTCGTCACCTGCAGGGGGAGCCTTTTTCTAATTCATATATGGATGTCTTATAGGCTATCTGCCTGGACTGACTCCTGCTTAGTTCAGCATTTTACAGCTCTTTGTCTGGTTTATGCAATAGTTTCCTAACCTAGTCTTTCTGTGTCTGAGTTTCCTCTCATATAATCTTTTACTCAACTTTTGCTAGATTAACCTCATCATTCTCATGCTGAGAACACACCAGTAGGTACTAAATAAGTTCACAACGAACTACAGATTTTATGGTCTGGGACTCTAGGGCTTGTCCAAGTCTGGCCCTGTTCCACTTGTCCTGCCTTATCTGCCTTTGTTTCCCACAACACACTCTCTTCTGGTTCCACTTGGGTGGACACTTGCTGATTTCCCAGCGTTACTGTGCTGGTGATCACAGTAATAATAACTACCATTTATTGACACTGAAATGCATGCAGGCATGTGCCAAGGGTTCTATGCCCTACCTCATTTACTCCTCAGAATAGTTCTCTGTGATCATTTCTACAAAACTACATCCTTTCAACTTTAAAATGCTTTATCTGACTTACCTTCCTTTTTTTGAGTAGTGCCTTTCTAAAATATTTTTTGATTTTTTGTTTAAAAGTTTTTGTTTTTCAATTATAGTTGACATGTAATATTATACTAGTTTAAGATGTACAACATAGTGATTAGACATTTATATAACTTACGAAGTGATTCCCCGGTAAGTCTAGTGCCCATCTGACACGACACATAGTTACTACAATATTATAGAATATATTCCCTATGCTGTATTTTATACCCTATGACTGTGTCATAAGTACTAACTTGTACTTCTTAATTCCATCTCCCCTTTCATTCATTCCCCTGACCCCACTCCCACCTGGCAATCATCAAAATGTTCTCTGTATCTAGGAGTTTGTTTATGTTTTGTTTTGTTTTTTAGATTCTACATACAAGAGAAATTATATCACATTTTTTCTTTGTCTGACTTATTCAGTACATTACTCTCTCAGTCCATCCATGTTGTTGCAGATGGCAAGATTTTGTTCTTTTTTTTATAGCTGAGTCATATTCCACTGTATATATGCACCACTTTTTATTTATCCATTCATATATTGATGGACAGTTAGGTTGCTCCATATCTCGGTTATTCTAAATAATGCCATAATAGACATATTAATGCATATTTTTTCAAATTAGTATCTTGAGTTTCTTCAAATAAATACTCAGAAGTGAATTGCTGGGTTCTTCTTTGTCTCTTGTTATGGCATTTGTTTTAAAGTCTATTTTGTCTGATGTAAATATTGCTAGCTTAGCCTTTTTTTGTTTCTATTTTTATTAAATATCTTTTCCCATTCCTTTTCTTTCAGTCTGTGTGTGTCTTTTGATCTGAAGTGAACCTCTTGTAGACAGCATATGTAAGGGCCTTGTTTTCTTATTCATGTGGCCACCCTATGTCTTTTGATTAAAGCATTTAATTTATTTACATTTAAAGAAATTATTGATAGATATGTAGCTATTGCAATTTTATTATCCATATTTTTAATTTTTTCCTCTTCTCTTTAAAGACGCCCTTTTAACATTTCTTGTAATACTGGTTTGGTGGTGATGAACTTTAGCTTTTTCTTGTCTGAGAAGCTCTTCATCTGTCCTTTAATTCTAAATGATAACTTTTCTGTGCAGAGTAATCTTGATTGTAGGTCCTTGCTTGTCATTAGTTTGAATATTTTATGCCATTCCCTTCTGGCCTGCAAAGTTTCTGTTGAGAAATCAGCTAATGGTTGTATAGGACCTCTTTTATAGGTATCTAACTACTTTTCTCTTGCTGCTTTTAAGAGTTTCTCTTTGCCTTTAACCTTTGGCATTTTAATTATAATGGCCCTTTTTGGGTTCATCTTGTTTGGGGTATTCTGTGCTTCCTGGACTTGCACATCTATTTTCTTCACCAGGTTAGGGAAATTTTCCATAATTTTTCTTCAAATATGTTTTTAATTTCTTGCTCTCTCTCTTCTCCTTCTGGCATCCCTATGATATGAATGTTGGTATTCTTGATGTTGTCCCAGAAGCCCCTTAATCTATACTAATTTTGGGGGGGGGGAATTTTTTGTTTCTTTTTGCTGCTGATTGGGTGTTTTCTGCTACGTTATTTTCTAAATCACTGATTTGATCCTCTGCTTTCACTAATCTACTGTTGGTTCCCCATAATATATTCTTCATTTCAGTTATCGTACTCTTCACTTCTGACTGGTTCTTTTTCATGTGTTCTATCTCCATTTTTATATTTCCTATTTCTTTGTTGAAGTTGTTACTGAGATCATTGAGCATCATTATAACAAGTGGTTTGACCTTTACATCTGGTAGATTGTTTGTCTCCATTTTTGTTGCTTTCCGTGTTTGTTTCTACATATTAGGTAGATCTACTACATTTCTGGTATTGGTAGGGTGGCCTTATGTTGTAGGTGTCCCATAGGGCCCAGTGGTACAGTCTCTCTGGTCACCTGAGGCAGGTACTCCAGGTGCATCACTAGTGTGGGGTGAGTGCCCTCCTGTTGTAGTTGAGCCTCAACTGCTGTTGGCACATCAGTGGGTGGGACTGACCCTCAGGCTGATTGACTGTGAGAACTGGCCGTGACTACAGTGGAGGAGTTATCGTGTGGGGCCTGACCCTACAGAGCAGTGTTTGCTTTAGCAGGGCTCGGATGCCTGCTGAGTCTGTTTTTTGAGTGTGCCATTTGTGGAGGTGACTGGGTGGTGCTTGGGTATGGTCTGAAGCTGCCACTGGAGTGTTGGTTTTGGGGCCTTTGGGAAGTGCAGGCAATATCAGCTTCTTCCTGTTCCTTTCTTGGGGCAACCTGGTATGAGCCTCAAAGTGATCTACATATGGCTGCTACTTGTGCTGGGCTTGGAAGTGCCTGGGGGAGGCCAACCTCTGAACTGAGGCTGTCACTAGTGGTGTAGTTTGGGCTGTTTAGCAAGAGGTTTGAGGCATGACAAGGCCAGCTACTGCTTATTTGGTTTTTGTGAACCCTTGAGAGATTATAGAAAAATCCACAGCATGAGCTGTGTGACAGGGCATTTGTGTGGAAAAGCCACACAAATCTTGAGTCTGCCTACAAGTTGGGTGGGTAGGGACTCTCAGGTAATCATGAGGGTGGGGCGAACAGTGTTAGCCAGGTTGACAGAGACTCAGATATGGTGCCCACCATATCTATGGAGGAGAAGGCTCAGCAAAGAAACAATGGCTCTGCCAGCACTTCTATCTGGGAGAAAGTTATACCTCCAGCCCTTGCCATGAAGCCATACAATTAAATTCTTCTCCATGTATCCCTGGTGCCTTTGAAGCTGCTACCCCAGTGCTGGAGCTCAGAGTGAGTGATTCCTTCAGTGATTAAGTTTGTATGTGAGACCTTTAAGAGGATCACCTGGGACTCCAGAAGCCCTCCAACTCATTCAGCCACACCCTCCACTGGTTTTCACAGCCAGAAGTTATGAGGACTTCTCTTCATGGCACTGGAACCAGGCACTGGGAAGCCTGGTGTGGAACTGGAACTCCTGGTTCCTCAGGGGGATTTCTATAGCTGAGATGTCCCTCCTGATTTTTAACCACCACTTGAGAGTGTGGGACTAGCCTGTTCTGCATCTCTGCTCCTCCTACTAGTCTCCATGTGGCTTCTTCTGTATATTTTAAGTTATAGGACTTCTGTTTGGCTATATATCAGGTGGTTATCAAAGATGGTTGTTCTGTAGTATAGTTGTAATTTTGATATGGTCATGGGAAGATGTGAGTATCCACTTGACTACTTTGCCATCTTGACCAAAACTCTTACCTTATCTTCTTTCCTAAAAACAATCTTATGAAATAAATTCTGTAAAACCACATCTGATAAATTTCAAATACTCTTAACATCTATTTATTAATCTTTCACATGCAGTATCTCATTTGACTGTCTCCAGGACCCTGTGCAGCAAATTACTATTCCTGTTTTGCCAATGAAAAAACCTGAACCTCAGAGATATGAAATAGTTTTCTCAAGGGTACATAGTTAACCACAGGCAGAGCTGATTCTCAGGCCACAGTTGGTTTGATACCAAAGGCTGGGCTCTTAAAAGATGAGTGGTCCTCAAACCTAATCACTGATTAAGGATCATCAATCCCTGGGAGATAGTTTAAAATGGGCACTAACTCCAGAGATTTTGCTCCAACAGATCTGGGGATGGGAGTAGGAATATGCATTTTTTCCACATAGAGTTCTGGTGCTTCTGCCGTAGGTACTTTTGGGAACACACTTTGAGAAATCCTATACCAGACTATCCTGTCTCAAGTGATAAATACCTCTTCCTGTTCACAGTATATGTGCTTCTCTATCATGATTATTGAGCTAGCTCATCAGTGTAGTATATTTGCTGTGCCATGAAAAAATGCACCCATTTTATCTTTTTAAAATATATTTTATTGATTATGCCATTACAGTTGCCCCATTTCCCCCCTTCATTCCCCTCCACCCTGCACTCCCCTCCCACCCACACTCCCCCCCTTTAGTTCATGTCCATGTGTCATAAGTTCTTTAGTTTCTACATTTCCCAGACTACTCTGGCCCTCTCCCTGTCTATTTTCTCCCCACCTTCTATACCACTTATTCTCTGTACCTCCTCCCCCGCCTCGTCTCACTCCCCTGTTGCTAACCTTCCAGGTGATCTCCATTTCTGTGGCTCCACTCCTGTTTTAGGTGTCCACTTAGTCTGCTTTTGTTTTTGATGTGGATGTTAATAACTGTGAGTTTGCTGTCCTTTCACTGTTCATATTTTTTATCTTCTTTTTTCTTAGATAAGTCCCTTTAACATTTCCTATAAAAAGGGCTTGGTAATGATGAACTCCTTGAACTTGGCCTTATCTGAGAAGCACTTTATCTGCCCTTCCCTTCTAAATGAAAGTTTTGCTGGATAGAGCAGTCTTGGTTGTAGGTCCTTGCCTTTCATGAGTTGGAATACTTCTTTCCAGCCCCTTCTTGCCTGAAGGGTCTCTTTTCAGAAATCAGCTGACAGTCTGATGGGAACTCCTTCCTAGGTGAATGTCCCCTTTTCTCTTGTGGCTTTCTAGAATTCTCTCCTTCATTTTAATCTTGGCTAATGTAATTATGATGTGCCTTGGTATGTTCCTCCTTGGGTCCACCTTCTTTGGGACTCTCCGAGTTTCCTGGACTTCTTGGCAGTCTGTTTCCTTTGTCAGATTGGGGAAGTTCTCCTTTATTAGTCATTCAAATAAGTTTTCCACTTGTTGCTCTTCCTTTTCCCCTTCTGGTACCCCTATAATTTTGATGTTGGAATGTTTAAAGATGTCCTGGAGGTTCCTAAGCCTCTCCTCATTTTTTTGAATTCCCTTTTATTCATTCTTTTCTGTTTGGTTGTTTGTTTCTTCCTTCTGGTTACTCCATTGATTTGAGTCCCAGTTTTCTTCCCATCACTATTGGTTCCCTGTTCATTTTCCTTCATTTCACTTAGTGTGGCCTTCATTTGTTCATCTAATTTGTGACCAAAATCACATCCTGATCACCGGTGCTTTGAACTATGAATCTGATAGGTTGGCTATCTCTTGGTCACTTAAAAGTATTGGCTCTGGGGCTCTGAGTTGTTCTGTTTGAGTCATTTTTGGTCAGGTGGTGCCTGTTTCAAATGGGTGGCAGAACCTGAGATGTTTACCAGGGCGGGGCAACCTAGTTGCTTTGTTGTGATGCTGTCTGTGGGGGCAGGGTCAGAGAGGGAACAACGGTGCCTCTTCTGCACTCTCTTGGATTTGCATCCCCTCTGCTGCCTCCCACAAGCAAACTGGGTCCCCCCTGGCGCTGGTTCCCAGGTGGGCGGGCCTATGCACACTCCAGGACCCTTCAGGTCTCCCCAACGACCTCTCCTGTGAGGCTGGGAGCCTCTCCTGGCACCTTTTCAATCAGTGTTTTTAGGCTTTATTTCCCGTCGCTTGGGCCCTGGGCTGTCCGGTCTGTCTCACTGCCTGCTCTTGCCTAGTTTATCTATGCTCGAATGTGTGGCCGTGGTCCATCAACTACCCTGTGTGCTCTGCTCGTCTCCTCCCTGCCTCTGGGGTCTGCAAGCTCCAGGCCACCTACGCTTCCCAGCACTCCCGAGTCTGCCAGCCACTGCCTTTTCCTGCTGCGTTCCCTCTAGGCCGACTGACGACTCCGCCCCTCTTACCAGTCTGGTCGAATGATTGTCGGACTTCTGTTGTTCAATTTTCTGTCTGTTCTGGTTGTGTTATTGTTTGTAAATCTTTGTTGTCCTTAATCTTGATTGTGGGAGGAGGCACAGTGTTTCCACCTATACCTTCATTTTGGCTGGAAGTCCCCCATTTTATTTTAAAAAGGCCCTAAATTCTTTGCATATAGATTTTAGAAGCAGAGCACAGACTAACTTCATACCATTTAAAATAGCAATCTGCTTCTTCAGAAGGACAGTGTTCCAACTCTGATTCTGGAAGTGAAAGGAATTCTCCGAAAGAACATTGAATACATTTGTTATACACTGAGATCTCGCAGCTTTGCCAATCAGAGGTCTATAAATGCTTTGAAAATCTGCTGTTCCTAATAGGTTTAACAGAGTGTGGTAACAGTCAATGGTGGACTAATTGCATCTAAACCCTGAATGTTGGTTGCTCTGCTGAGTTCTTAGAGTCAAAGACCTAAGCTATGGGCTGCTGAAGGCATGAGAATTGTGTTGAGTGTAGCACCAGTGGACTACGGATCTTTATTTGGGAGGCCTGGCAAGGTGCACTTTTACAACCATACCTAAGTTATTAATTACAGGAAATGCCTCTGCCCATATTGGGATCCAGCCACAAAAGCATTGAGCCAAATAGGATTATTCTCAAGCCTTAAAATCTAATGGGATTTACCCTGCTAGAATTTGGGCTTTCTTGGGATCCACGCCATTTTTTTTTCCTTTTCACTTCTCCTTTTTGGAGTGATAATGTCTATGCCTGTCCCACCATTGCATTTTGGAGGCAGATAACTTATCTGATTTCATAGGTTCACAGATGGAGAGAAATTTTGCCCCAGCCTCATACCCCAAGCCTCACCCATATCTGATTTAAATAATATTTAGATGAGAGTTTGGACTTAGAGTTAATGCTAGAATGGATTAAGACTTTGTGGATGTTAGGATTAAATGGATGTATTTTTCATGTAAGAAGAACACTCATTTTAGGAAGTCAGAGGGTGGACTATTAATTGTTTCCTCTCCAAGTTCATATGTTTAAGGGCTAACTCACTAGCACCTTAGGATGCAACCTTATTTGGAAAAATCATTGTAGACATAAGTAGTTAGAATAAATTCACATTGAAGTGGGCAGGCTCCTAATCCAACATGACTTGTGTCCTTACAAATAGAACACTTTGGACACAGCCACACACTGAGGGAGAACACCATGTGAACATGAAGAGAGATTGGGGTGATGCTTATACAAACCCAGCAATGCCAGAGATTGTCAGTAAACCCTCAGAAGCCAGGAGAGAGGACTGGAGCTGACTGACCCTGCCAACAGTTTGATCTCAGACTTCTAGCCTCAAGAACTGTCAGACAATAAATTTCTCTTGTTGAAGCCACCCAGTCTGTGGTACTTTGTTATGGCTGTCCTAACAAACTAATACAGATTTTGGCAGGATTTAATGCTTCCTGTACACAAAACTTCTTTTGTGAAGACTTTCTTTATCCCTAAGTTAATCAATTGTAGACTCCATTTTGAGAAAATTTTAAGGTACCAGAAAAACTATCACAGAAATAGAGTTGACTATCCAAATGTCAGTGAGGCTTGGTGTCTCCACAGTGTTGCTCCCTGAAACCTCAGAATGAACAACCACAGCCTGGAACCCACTCTCATGACTGGGCCTTAAGGCTAAGCATTACTAAGCATCTGTTGTGATTTACAGCAAGTTCTCTTAAAAATATGCTCTTGAATGTAGTGAATTCCTATTTTCCTCTGAGCTCCACTTATGATGTTCTCATGTTAACCATGCCAACATATTTTTGGCTTGTCCACCATCTCAGCCAAACTAGGAGTCAGGGAAGCATGCCTCCAGATTCCCAGTCACCTGTGGCCAGGACAGTTTTCAATGCCCACCATCTGCTGGTTTATGACTGGTGAAGAGCATGTCTATGAAGATAGCAGGGGTAGAGGGTTGGAAACTCCTTATCCTAAAGATGTAAGGAAAGAGTTCATTAGGCTTGTATCATAGGCTGCCACTTAACAGGATTTTGTCACAGTAAGAGCTGAGTTTAAGTAGTAGTTTTATTCTTTGATGAAAAGGAATATTTCTAAAGGTGAGGTTCATGGGGAAACAATATACCCAGACCAGTTATACAGCTACTTCAAATCCTTGCAAATAATATGGAAGATGCATGGAATATAGTTTCAAACAACTCTCAGGTTGGTACCAACATCCTTGACAAGGGAAGTATGGGGATAAGACGTACCTCTGAACAAGTTGCTGAACTGACTGGGGAAGAATACTTCCTTATTGTGCAGTATACTGGGACATCACGGAGAACACTCCTGTCAGCTTGCCCTTCTTTCAGTGAGAATTATATTGTTAAATGGATTAAGCCTTGGAGGAGAGAATTTACTCTATAAAATCTGGGGTTCTCCAGGACAAATGATGTTAAAGCCCCAAGGACGGAATGTCACTCTGGTCTTGGTGTTTAGCTGTATATCCTGACTCCCTTTCTGGCCAGTGATGAGTGTCCCGATGAGCCCCTGGGATAAGGTGAGCCCTCTTGCACTGTTTACTTTTGAAGTTTTAGTGCAGGGGCAGCTGCTGTTTACCTATATTACTAGGGTTGGCAGACTAATTTGTCCATCTAGAGTGGGCTGTTTTCCTCTGGTAGGAAAATGTTTAAGGCTTCCCTAGCCCGGGAAGGCAAAGAGAGGCAGGTGGGGAGTCAGCCAGCTATGCACAGGCTGGTCTCTATTATGGGGAGAGGGGAACTGGATATGTGTGAGGGGCTTGGGGGTCTGGAATAGCAGAAAGGGGATATGGTGAGGACCAGGTTTAGGCACAACATGTTCTCAGAGGTTGGGATGTCTAATGAACTAGATTCATAGAGGAGAGAGAAGGGAGAGAGGCCCCACCAACACTCATAGTCTATTCAGAAAACAGAAGTCATTTAAATGTTTTGAACAGAGAGGATTTAGTACAAGGGATTTATTACACAGGGAGAGCTGAGAAGCCTCACAGGGGATGGCTTGGCAAATTAGAGCTTAATAAAGCAAGAAGCCTAGACCAGCTTCAGCACCAGAAGTGTGTTAACTAGAGCCCAGAAGCTGGGGCACCGGATGGAAATGGAACCAGTCCAGGCCTGCTGAGTGGGAGTTGGGATGTGGAGGGAGGGGCTGTCTGTGGGGCCAATGTCAGAGATGTTGCCTACAGCAAGAGGGAGAAAACCCTGGCTCCTCTCCATTCCCAGGGACTTTTGCTGATTTAAACTCTTGTAGAGCCACTTGGCAAGGGAGTTCAAGGACGGGAAAGAAGGGAAAGAACATGGATACACGTGTGAGTAGACAGACAGGTGGCTGGAATGGCCGTAATGTCTTTAGGAGGTGTCCATTAATGCTGTCATCTTGTCTCTGGGGATCAAAGAGGGATGAAAGGGACCAGAGAAATGTGTTAGATTGCTCTAAGTCATATCATGACACAGTCAGAATTCGAACGTGGGGCTGTTTGGCTCTGGGTTCTCCAGTACCACACTGAGGAATAGGATGTGGCTTTCTGTTCAGAGGAAGAGCTTTCTGGGAATACCTGGGCAGAAGAGGAGGGTTGGGAAGTCACACAGGCGAGGGGGTTAGCAAGTGATTCCGTGCTCCAGCCCAGATGAGGTCAGCTCAGGTGCCAGTTTCCTGTGATGAAAGTGGTGCCTGCCCATTGCAGTGCGTTTGCTATTCCTTGGTAACAGTGTGAGGACTTTGGTCTGGATCAAAGATAAAAAGGTATCTCTTCATGGGAGGAGGCCCTATCGACAGGTCAGAGCTGGGAGAAAAGTGGAAAGGCAGGAGGTGAAGTCTGTGCAGCAAGTACAGACTTGGATTCTGAACATCAGGATTTTAGAAACAGCCATATGAAAAACGAGGAAGCTGATTTTGGCCATGGTTTGGGTGATGGAGGAGGAAAGTGAGGGAAACTTACAGGTTATGCCAAAGTTTCAAAGCAGCAATGACAGTTCTTTGGACGAGATGCAGGCAGGGCCCTTGCTGCAATACTATCTGCCAGACAGCCAGCAACATTCTGGGAAGACAAAGGCAGCATGAATTCCCCAATCTTTTGCGTTCATCTCTTTTCAACACACAGTTGGATCGTCCCCATAAGCAACACGGTGGAGGCTTGGAATGGAGCTCTGGGTTGCAGCAGTGTTTTCTAGCTGGTGAGGCTTCAGAGTGTGCTGGGAAGATTTGAACTCAGATGGTGAAGCCACGTTTACTACACTGTTGGCTAATTCATGTGCAGCATCACGGGATGGTTGCAAAGGCATTGCCAGTGTTCTTAGAGTTCACAAACAGGTTAATTCAAGTATCATTGCATGGGATATAACCTATGACAGGATTTGTGCTCTCTCTGTTCTCTAGAGTGATGATTCCAAAATGTCACTGAGAGGTCAAAGCTTCTTTTCCTAACCCCTCTCAACCCCTCTCATTCTGTTAGTTCTGTTAGTTCATTCTGTTAGTTCTCCTTCTGAAATGAAGGAGAAGCATTTTACCCCTGCTGTTGGCAGCAGTTAAGCCACAATGCCTCCTCCGCCTCCTCCTCACGCTGCAGCCCCTACGGAGATGCTTTGCAAACAGTCCTGTGGATTGAATGCTAAAGTGAGTGACAGGAAATGCTTCAAATGCTCTAACCTAGATAATCAAAAAACTATTAAAAATCAAGTGTTAATAATTGAAATAGAAAGGAAAATGAAAATGGTGCCTTACCTCCACACTTTTTACTATCTCCAACTGCATTCTGGTAGTTTTCTTGTGTGCAGGGCACTGAGCACCATGGCTGTTTATCTGGCATTGGAGAAAGACCATCCATTTCGGGTCTGAACAGCCCAGCCTGGCAGCTGATGGTCTCATGTCATTGGACAGTTGGGCCCGAAGAGCATTTCATTAAATACACTCATCACAATAATGTGCCCAGGAATCTGCTTCTGTGCAAGAGAATAATCCCACTTTGTAAACATGCCAATTTATTTAGCACAGTGTATACATCTTGTGACTGATTGCTCTCCTGGGAGCAAGAGGTGGGTGGGTTGGCGGGGAGAAGGTGGGGCAATGCCCGTTTACTGGAAAATGGCAGCCACACAAATCTGCTATGCCCTGTTCCTTACCATCTAGAAAAATGGGACCCCATAGCCTTGTCAGAAGCAGCTTGGCACCAATGGGCACCAGGCCTGTGGTCAGGAAAAACCAAAGTCTGCCCACTGCAGCCATGTGGGTGGCTGAAGGGACCAGCCCTGGCACACTTGCAACTCCTCCAGACACCCCTGAGGCTCCAAATTCTTTCACTCTTTTGACAAGTATGTTTTTTAATATTTTAATTTATTTTTAGAGAGAGGGAAAGGGAAGGAGAAAGAGTGGGAGAGAAATATCAATGTATAGTTGCTTCTCATGTGTCCCCTACTGGGGATCTGGCCTGCAACCCAGGCATGTGCCCTGACTGTGAATCGAACCAGCGACCTTTTGTTTCACAGGTCTGTGCTCAATCCACTGAGCTACATCAGCCAGGGCTTTTGACAAGTATTGAATAGATGACTCTTCCCCTTCACCTTCTGTGGTGGGTGCTGGAGACACACTATCAGAGCTATTCTTGCCCTCAAGGAATGTAGAGTGCTACAATCAGCCGGCATTTATGGGATTATTGGTGGGATGACGGATGCACAGTTCTTTGAGAACACAGATACTTACATGGGAAGGGAGTTCATGCTGGTGCTCATTTCTGGCCCTCACTCTGTCAATCTCTGCTTTTATATCTGCACGTAGGAAGTTCTAACTGACCTATGAATTTCAGGAAAAGTATTATTGCTAGAGTCTCCTTGTCTCTCTTTCTCTTTTGTCTCTCCTGTCTTTTTTTTTTT
>PVKM010036010.1:0-15035 GCA_004027735.1 Carollia perspicillata
TTAGGTTTCGGTGGTCAAAACCCAGATTGCACTCTGATCACAATGAAACCTGTGCTCCAAAACTGCATACTTTTGGACAAAGTGTCAATAAAAGCAACGAGAAATAAAAACTATCCCAATTCCCAAGCACCCCCTTTGCCTCCATATATTCTGACTTCCTCCTGTTGAAATGATCGAACTATTCCACTTCCTGTCTCAGCCCACCTGTTCTAACTGTGCATCAGCCCTCCGTCTCCTCTTTTCAAAGATTTTTGACTGTTGCAATTATTCTCTTTTTCTCCTGAATCAACACTATCTTCCTTTTTACTGTTTATTCCCAGTATACAAACATGTTATAACCTTTCCTAACAAAAAATCCCTCCCTAGGCCCCCACATTCCTCTCTACTGGCCATTTTCTTTGCTTGTTCTTCCATAGAAACTTTCCCACACGTAATTGCCCTTTTTACTTTCTCATGCTTCTCACCTTCCTTTGTTTCCTTGACTTCATTCAACCAGCTTTCTTTCCCTCTGTACCCCCAATCCACTCTGGTGGGTGTCTCTTCATCTTGCCAGTGACATTTGAGACAGTTGATCACAGCATCCTTCTTAAAATACTTTCCTTATATGACTTTCTTAACACCACATTTTCTTGGTCTTCCTTCCACTCATCTGACCACTATATTCCTAGATTTTGATTAAACTTCTTCATCTACCTGATTTCTAAATAGCAGAACAATCCAGGACTCTGTTTTCTTATGTCCTCTCTATCTGCACTCACTTTCTAGGTAACTTCAACCAGACCCATGACTTTAAATAGCATCTCCACATCAATGATTATGAAATGTGCGTCCTGTTCCAAGGTCTCTTTGTAAGCCATGGATTCATATAGTGAGTGACTTTTTTGACACTCTGTATTTTCTACCTACCCTCCAAATTTGCCCCGCTCCTAATATCCTCCAATTCATTAAATAAAGCTAAATTCAAAAAGCAATTCCGGAAAACAAAAGAATCATCTTTGACATTTCTCTTTCCAGTAGAGCTCTTCCTAATCCATCAGCAATTATTGTTGGTTCTGCCCCTAGATATACCCAAATCCATCACTTACTACCACTCTGTCTCATTCTGTAGTCCAAGTCATTACATCCACTCACCCACACAAGTTACCAGTCTCAGTGAGTCCCTACTGGGTCTTTACTCCTCCTATTGTTTTTTATTTCATAAAATATTTTTCTTTCAAATGTATCAGGTCATATCACATCTCTGCTTAAAGTACTCTGATATCTTCCTACTAGAATCAGAACACAACCCAAAGTGCTTGCCATCGCGAGGAAGCCCTGCACGATCCAGCCTCTATCTATCCCTCTGACCTCACCCCTTACGCCTTTTCTAGTTTGTTCTTTTCTTTCCACATCAGTCTTGTTGCTTTTCCAGCACTCTCATGTCCAAGCACTTGCCCTTGCCTGTCTCTCTGCCTCAATACCCATTCCCCACATGTTCACATGGCTCATTTCACTTAGGTATCTGCTCAATGCCACCTTTTCAGAGAGCCCTTCTCTGACCAAGTGGTGAGAAAACCCTGAGTTTTCAATTCTTTACATGTGAAACCTTGTTTAAATCATATAACCCTTCTGGGATTCAGTTTCCTTATTATATTATTTATCTACTGCTGCAAAACAAGTGTTATAGACTAAATGTTTGCCTCTCCCCAAAATTCATATATTGATTTTCTAACCCCCAACATGATGGTATGACGAGGTGAGGTCTTTGGAATTAATTAGTGTCCTTATAAAAGAGGCTCAGAAATACCCCTTGCTGCCTACGAACCAACAGTGGGTTCTCACCAGACACAAAGTCTTCTAACACCCAGAGCTTGGACCTCTCAGCCTCCAAAACTGGAAAATAAATTTTATTGTTGATAACTTACCCAGTTGGTGGTATTAAAATGAACAAAACAAAAAATTACTCTATAATGTAGCAGCTTTCAAAATGAATATTTATTACCTATTTTTTGTAACTCAAGAATCCAAGTGCAACTTAGCTGGGTGCCTCTGGCTGAGGGTGTCTCGTGAGGCTATAATCAAAGTGCAAACCAGGGCGTAGTCACATCAGGGCTCTGCTGGGTGCACTTCTAAACTGCCTACAGGGCTGCTGGCAGGCCCTGGGTCCTCGCTGACTATTGAAGGCAGTATTCCTTCCCACATGGACCTCTCCATAGGGCAGCTCACACATGGTGGCTGGCTTCCTTCAGTGCAAGCCTAGGGGAGAAGAAAGAGCATGCAAAATGCCTGAAGAGTCTCCCTGTAACCTACTCTTGAAAGTGACATCTCATCACTTTCGCTATAATCTCTCTAGAATTGAGTCACTAGGTTCCGCCCACAATGAAGCAAGTCAAGAGGGAAGAGTGGAGGCCATCCTGACGGCTGCGTACCACAGGGACAGAGTGGAAGTGGTGCTGCCTGAATACAGGGTGGGTATTTATAAAAGCAAAACAAAGCTACATTCTTATGGACTTATTTGCATATAGCCTATTTCAAGAGTTTGTTGTAAACCACGGAACTAATGTATAGAAGATCAACCGAATAGCTCTCTTGCAGATGAAAAAGGTTTAAAGGGAATTTCTCAGGCCACAGAAATTATTGTTAGAATTTTGAGCAGAGTTTCAAAGATAAAATGCCATTTTGTGGCTTACCCACTTATTTATGCTTTTATTTCTTAATCCCTGAGTGGTGCCAAGTAGTGTTTTTTAATGCATCTTCCAACAAAATTGTAGATGCCAAGTATAATTACTCTAAATATTTAGAATCTTCACAGGAAAATAAATTTATTTTCAATATTAAAAAATAACAAGCTTAGCCATAGATTTTAACTCCCAAAGTTAAAATAACCATAAGGTTTAGAACACATATGAGGTCTGAAGTACTTGCTTAAAAATTAGACTAACTTTAGAAAATTAAACTATCTTATACTTTCACATAGAGAAGTAGATGTTATTCTAAAAGAATGACCATTTCATTCCAAAGAAATATTAAATAACCCAGACATTCTATAAACAGAGAGAGACAGAGACAGTTATTTTCCAAAAATGTTTATAAGACTGAAGAGCTCCGAACTTAAAAGGTCCACAGGACGATACCTAAAGATCATAAATAGGATACTTTTTATTCAAAATCCACCACACTTTTCACTGTAGGACCAAACAATTCAATAAATATGTGGTAGCCTACAGGGTGCAAAATATACTTGCAGAAGAATGATTAATGGTAAAAAAAGACAAGAATGCTGCCCTACTAACTATAAACTCAAAGCCCAGTCAAAAAGATAAAACTTAATTGCATGCACGAGTAAATAAACAAAAGGCCAATGTTCAGTTAAGTCACCCTACCCCTCGGGATCTCTCTTAGATTAGCTTGAACCCTCATTTCTCCCTCCATGGGAAGAGTAATTTCCTCTACATTCCGGAAAGTCCCAACTATTTCTCCCAACTTCCCTGGCTCTGATAACCCCCTCATTCTTAATCCTCCATCTGCTGCTCAGCTTCCGACGGCTGGCTGTTCCCCTACCCTCTCTGCTCCACTTGAACCTCAACACAGGCCTCCACTGAGTTCATTTGATTTCCACAAAAAGGTGCTTAAACTAGGCCTTTGTGCGCATAGCACAAATTTGTCCAAAAGACAAATTTAGACACAGATGTACATACAGGAATGAAAGGCCTCTGTAGGCAGAGATTTTGGTCTTTATTTCACTGCTAAATTTTTAGCACCTAGACCAGTGTCTAGACATGGTAGATTTTAACACATGTAAGAATGTTAAATACTCTAGCAAGCAATTATGGAAGCAAAAAGAAAAGTTATGAGGTTACTTCATTAACTTTTTTTGAGGTATTCAAGATCCAAAGATATTGGAAGCTGAATATAGAATGTGACAAACCAAGTAGCAAAGTGTTTAAAATTACGCTACTTTCTCAATTATTAGGGAAGGAAAACATTAAAGGCTAAGTTCAAATAAGAAAAAAGCCCCCACTGATTTCTCTAGGATATCATCACATACACATGAAAATAACCTCCTTATTACTAGCAGAAATGAATTACTGGAACGTACCTGAGAAAACTGAATTTCCAACTAGATCAGGCTCTTCTGGGAAAACTGACTTTTAAATCAGTTTGTACTCTCAATGTGTTCTTTGTAAAAATCTGATGTCATCCTTCAAAGGCAACCTTCCAGAGGCCAACATCACTGCATTCCCTCTTCATTTAATTTTCAAAGTGTGTGTTAGAGCGGAGGCCTGATGAGGAACACCTCTCTTAAGAAAGTTCAAACATATGGGGATAGAGATTTCATCTTATAACAACAACAACAAAAATCAGACTCTGCTATCATCCTCTGTTCAGAAATTAGTTTATGAAGCAAACAATTGGCAATCTAAAATATTTCTCTACTCACAGCAACACTGTAAACACTTGGTAGGACAACTGTAACCTTTGAGAGACATCGGCTGCTCACAAAAAGAGGACTCTGCATTATACAAACATCCTGGTAGAAACACATGGCCTATGTGGCCAGTTTCTATATTTTGACTGTGCTGTGTGTATTGTAAGTGAATGGATTTTGCTCCAGTCCTTGCTCCTTTGACCTTTTAGAGTCTTAACAGAGACTCCAAAAGCAGCAACCAAAAGCACAGTGTTCCATTTTGGAAGCATTCAGAAGGCAAGGCACTCTGGCTAAATTTAGTTGTAGCATTCAGAATTTAAAACCACATCCGGCCATCTTTCTAGGAGAAACATGGTCACTTACTTTTGATTTAAATAAATCGGTCAAATAATAGTTGCTTCTTAGTTTACTCATGCTTGAAGAAAAGGGACGGGGGGTGCCGGGGAGGGCAATAACAAAAGCAGACCGTGTCAGGCTTCTTAAGGGTGGCAACTCGGGCATGCTCATTTTGTAGGCCACCAAACAATGGAAACTTTGTGTCCATTTGAAATGATTCTGGCTCAGAAAACGCAGATTATAATGAAAACTGAGGCAACAAAATTGGAAGCTGAAAACATTGAGAACTGCTCATGTTGAAGAAGTATTGTCTGCTTTATCAAGAATTATATTTGACACGAACTTCAGAAAATAATTGAAAGTTAGTATGAAATAGGAGAATCAATCGTGAAAGTAGTAGTTCATATCCTAATAACATGGGAAATACCATGTATCTTTAAGAATTCCAACTTGGCTCACTTTAGCAATAGCCCTGATTTTAAGTCATACATTATTAATAGCACTTAGTCACAAATCTTTTTTCTAGGTAATGAAATTTAAAAGAGCACATGAAATCACAGAAATTCAGTTCTTTGGCTCCACAAAGTTAAATTAAGTTCTGACTATAAGAAATTGCCACAGCAGCGACCAGATGTGATCGAGAACTTTGAGCCCAACCCAAGCGTAATCTGGCTTTGTGCATCACAAAAGTAGATTTTGAAAAGCAGCTATTATTTTATTTTATTGTGGCAAAGAACACTTAACATAAGATATAATTTCTTAACAAACTGTTAAGTGTGAGATACAGTATTGTAGACTACAGGTACAATGTTGTACGGCCTAATTCTATGATTGATCCACTGTGCCTCACTGAAACTTTACACTCATTGATTAGCAAATCCCATTTCCCCCTCCCTCAAGCCCCTGGAAACCACCATTCCACTCTTTAATTCTGTGAATTTGACTATTTTAGGTATCTCATATAACTGGGATCATGCAGTATTTGTCTTTCTGTGACTGACTTATTTCCCTTAGCGTGATGTCCTCAGGCTTCATCCGTGTTGCAGCATTTTGCGGAATTTCCTTTCTTTTTAAGGCCAAATAGTAGTGCACTGTATGTATACGCCACATTTTCTAAAAGAATAAGTAAATAAAAAGTAGTTTTCTCAGAATTTATAAAATTGTACATGACGGAAAAGCCAGGCTGGTGCCTTGGATGGTAAGGTTGTCTGCGGACCTCGGTATTTAGCAGTCAGTGTGTGAGCCAGCAGCGTCAGGACTCAGTGTGTGAGGAGTGGACTAAGGGAAAAAGGGCTATGAAAGTCACTCCCTACTTCTCCCCTCCTCCCACCTGCCCCCGTGGATCTAACCTTACCCATGGGGATCTAACCTTACTGTGGGGTAGAGTCTACTGCTGGTCAGATCTGCTGAACGTGGAGAAACTCGGGGAAGGAGTGTGGGAAGCCTGAGAGGAGCAGGAAACTCACCCAGACCAGCTTCTTTGTTACCTGCATTGACTGGTTAGACTAAGATGAACGTGTTTGCCAATTCCCTCTGCCCCGCCCCAGGACAAACATGAAATATATACGACTGCACATAGCTCTACTTCCTCATGTGTAAATCTAAAATTTTAACTGTAATCATAGCCATTTTTTTTAAATTGACCAAAATCAAGGCAGGTCAGGGGTCTTCCCAAACCACTCTCTTTCCCCACAACTGCAGCAGAGGTCCTGAGAGATAACAGCAGAGGGAGGAGTGCTGCGTGGGAACGGCCACGCTGCGTGGGAACGCCCACAAAGCAAAGGCTAAACACGACAAGCAGAAACAAACCTACTTCGCAGCGGCTTCCAAATACTTGAGGGCTTCCTGAGTTAGACTATGCATTAATAATAAAGCTCCATTAGGGCCAACTCTGGAAATGGTTCTGTCTTTTACTGCACGGCAGGGGTGAAGATCAGAATGTAGATGCAGAAATGTTTGTAGACAGCTGAAACTGAGTTCTAAAGGCTGTCTTCTGGTACAGCAGGTCTGTTCCAAGAAATGTTTTCATTTCAAAGGCATCAACTTTGGAAGTCAGAAAATTACGGGCAGGAATCCCGAGAAACTGCTCTGAAGAACGTTGATGAAATCTTCCCCCGTCCCCACAAACTACAAATCTTGAGTGCAACTATAGAGAAAATGTTTGCTTGTGAAACACTTAGAAATAATTGCGAGAGTCCAACTCAAACCCTTTGATGAAGTGAGTCAACATTGTTTGGCATAAGAGTTCTGCACAAACAAAAACGGTATGTTGATAAGAGCAGGATGAGTTGGGAGAGATTGTCAAAGGCCATAAATTTTAAAAATTGGGGACAGATGTGGTCTGCCATCACTTCAAATAGATACAATAGAGCCCAGAGGTTAAGAACAAGGACTGTGGTGTCAGGCCAACCTGGATACCACTTTCACCACCGTTTACTGGCCACAAGATCATAAGCAGTTTATTGTACCTGAGTCTCAGCTTTATTATCCTTCAAATTAAAACAAGAGAATTACCTCATCGCATTCCTGTTGGATGAAGCAAGACAACACATGCTCATTATTTAGTGTAATGGCTTGCACATCGTAAGTGAATTAATCTGGGTTTGAGTCTTTCTTTTTAAGGTTTTATTTATTTTCAAAGAGGGGAGGGGGAGAAAGGGACAGAGAGAAACATTAATGAGTGGCTGCCTCTTGGACACCCCCTACTTGGGACCTGGCCTGCAACCCAGGCATGTACCCCAATTGGGACTTGAACTGGTGACCCTCTGGTTCACAGGCGGGCACTCAACCCACTGAGCCACACCAGCCAGGGCATGGGTTTGAGTCTTTTTTTTTTTCAGTTGTTTCATTTTCCACCAGATAAATGAGGAAAATAGAGCAATGATCATTTTGGATTTGATCATCTATCCCTATGTTCTGCCTCTGGGTATAGAATCAAAGGGTATTTCCTGGAAAATATCATAGTCACCCTCTATCCATGTCCTGATATGAGCATTATGAAATTGACCTAAGCATTATTTAGTAGGAATAACGATACTCAAATGGTTTTTGCTTACCTTTTAGAGTTACTGTTTCTGTAGTTTTTTTTAATTCTTTAGGTACATAAACAATAGTTACATTTTCTTAAAAAATGCATGTTGGTGTTCACGGTGGCAGCACATATACTAGAGTTGGAACAACACAGAAAATATCAGCATGACACCTGCTCAGCGATGACAGGTGACTTCATAAACTGGTCTATGTTTCCATGAAAAGAGTTCTGGATATGAGTGGTGGTGATGCTTGTACATCACGAATGTGCTTACCTGTTCATGAGAAAAAGGTTAACATGGTAAATTTTATGTGATGCATATTTTACTACCCTACAAAAATTAGGAGAAATGTAAGAGGACCGTGAGTTCTTAAAATGCTGGTCCTTGACAACAGTTTTTATATATTCAAATGGTCATATAATAGCTAAATTGCTAGTCCTTTTGTATTCCGCAAAGCAGAGGCAAACACAGCATTAAAATTCTGAATATTACAATCTGAAGAGACGGACTAGAGCAAGCTGGTTTTTGTTTATGTATTTATGCTTACTACATAACAGCTTGGAAGAATAACTATGTAGAATCACTTGTTATCGCTGAATTTTCCACTGTTGTACTTTTTCTACTTACAGGGAGATGAACCGGACTGGAGAGAGTAATCAAAACACAATTGTGGATCAGGCTGGTGCCCAAACAGCAATTTAAAACATTTTAAATGTTCTTGTGTTTTTTATGTGTTTCTACACAGAATGCAGTAGAAAGATTTTCTATGACTAAAATGACCAGTTTAAACAACTTATGCATGAACGTGAAACATGACAATGCTTAGCCGCAAGGGAGTATTCTCAGGTCTTGCTGCAGTTCCCATTCTTCTGTAATTTAACAGTCCATCGAGCAGCAAATGTGGTGATGGATCATTCTGGAAAAACTACAGTTGTTTTCCTTTTTATTTTCTTGCAATCTGAAGGTAATGATCTCTTGTTTTCATTATCAAGTTGAGCTCTACCTACATCTACATTCTTAAATTCTATCCTCTGTCCTGTTACAATAAATGAATGGTTTCTGCTTCTACCCACAACTCCATTGCTTTTCTTTGCTTTATGGGTAAAACTAATCGGGTTGCCAGAGGGGAGGGAGGTTGGGGGACTGGGTGCAAAAAGTGAAGGGATTAAGAAGTGCAACTTGGGAGTTACAGAATAGTCACGAGGATGTAAAGTACGGCACAGGAAAGGCATTCAATAATACTGTAAGAACGATACATGGTGTCCGATGGGTACTGGAAATATCAGGAGGAACACGTTGTAAAGTAGATGATTGTTTAACCCTATGCTGTACACCTGAAACTAATATAAAATACTAATACTGAATGTCAGCTGTAGTTGAAAAATAAAGTAAAAAAAAAACTAGTTGAAATAGTTATTTCAACTTCCTTACCTCCTATTATCTACTCAACCCACTTCAGTCCACTTAGCAGCACCTCCAGCTTGTCACCTCTCAGACCTCATCATCCTCAACCTGCCCGCAGTATTTGACACAGCTATCACTACCTGATTGACATGTTTTTGCTTTTGACATCTACCATCTTCATTTTCCTGCTCCTTCACCAGCCTCTCCTTGAGGAGCAGCCTCATTTGCTTACTCCTTTTCTTCTTCCTAACTTCTAAATGTTAACAAGCCACAGGACTCATGCCAGGGCTCTATTTTCTCCTCTATCGACATTCCTGCATGGCATCATCCAGTCCCACATGCAAATGCCTCCTCTCTGCTAATGACTACGCAGCATATCTATCCAGCCCTCACCTCCCTCTGAACCCCAGGCTTGTATATCCAAAGCTCACTCATCACCCCCTTGGGTATCTGCTAGGCAGCTGCCCAAAGCAGCAGCCTTAATCACCCCTCCAGAACCTCCTCCTTCCAGTCTTCTCTATCTGACTCAGTTGCTAAGTCTGAAACCCCAGAAGTTATCTTTTCATTCTCTGTCCATCTCCCCTACGATAAACCTATCAGCAAGTCTTGCCAGCTTACAGACACCAAAACATTTCCTAACTCGAGTCACTTTTGCTGCTTCCCCGCTACCATCCTCCTGTTTCATCATTACTTCTTACATAACTCAGCCAGTGCACTAGCGTCCTCTCAGGTCAGCTGACTTCCATCCCTGCCCCTCGCTGCATTCTCCGTGAGCAGCCAGGTGCAGTGTGACCGAACTAGTTCAGGTGGCGTCAGTCCTCTACTCAAAAGCTGCCAGGGTCTAGGCATCACATGCTGAATAAAATCCAAGGTCCTTTTCCCCACCTGGTCTGGCCCTGGCCACCTTTCAGAACTTGTCCTGTACCATCCTCTTCTCTCATTTCTATTACTCTAAGCAAAGATGTCCTTTTTCTTCTCTAACACCCCAAGTGCTTCCCACCATGGGACTGTTTACTGACATGGAGTTGGTTTTTGAGGAACACCTCCTGAACACGTCATTGTAAACTGGGCCGTTTTCCTTCTCTACTCTCACTCTCATTTTCTGTTAATTTGTACAACTTCCTGTACCCACTTCTGTACCCACTCTGTCTTACACCCAGAGAAAAAGAACACACTCAGTATTATTCGGGGGTTGCTAACTGTGGATTATCGAGTATTTCTTTTTCAAGCGAGAGAGAGACCCAACAGAAGGAGGGGCTGCCTTGACTGAACACAGCCTGGGAGCATGTCTGAAAAAGAAGCTATGCCAGATAATGAAGCTCTACAGATCTGCTGTACAATAACATTCTGGCTACAGTTAACAACGTTGTATTGTGTACACTTAAACATTTGTCAAAACAGTAGACCTCATGTTAAGTGTTCTTGCCATAATGAAAAAAGTTCCCTCTCTCCGCTTCATTAGATAAGCTTGCTGAGATACAGCATATCTAAACCTCACGTTCCATTGAAGGGGCTGCTGCTAGGGGCAGATGACAAGTAGGGGCCAATAATTGGCACCTGCACTAGCACCAGTCCTCTCCATCTTCACCAGGAAGATTCGCGATCTGGTCAGCTCTCACCGCCACCTCCCGCCCCTCTCCCAGTCTCGGTTTTCTCTATCATCCTCCTGTAAGTGAGTGTTCTTCTTTAATTAACCTTTCATCCAAAATGCCAAGCTCTTCACGGATTTGTCCCACAAATAGCAACTGATTTCTTACGTGATTCCAGGCATTCTCTTGTCTCTGGCGATATAAATTTAAAAGAATAGATTGACATGTGTCTATATTACATAATTCTCTCAAGTTCCTTGAAAAAAATGCTATATTAATCTAAATGTTTTATAGTCTCTAACTTATTCTGTGTTCCCCCAGGCTCTACCTCAACTTACGCCCCTGTTCTCTGCTTTCCCATCTCTTAGCTCCCCACTGCGTTTTCACTGCGTACTGCGTGTTTCTCAGTAAGTGATACGGACTGGCATCCCCCATTTGTTCCTTTGCCTACATTCTTCAATTTTGCACCAGCCAAACTACTTTATACCTCAAATCCAAAAGCCAGCCTACATTCTGATTAACCTAGGAAGACTAAGGAGCAGAGCCATGTATTAAAAGGCCTCAGAGGGGGAAAATCCGACGCACCCTGCTGCAAGCCCCCTGTGTAAAATACTGAGGGAGGCCACAGCATCAGCAAAGCCAGGCGTTTTCCTCAGGACCTTCCGATCTAGGGGGTAGACATTAGGCACAATGCCGAAGGGCATTCTATGACCTAAGAAATATCACAAAATGTGGAAATTCTATATGGTTGAGAGAGCTAGGAGGGCTTCCTGGAGGTGTCATGTGTATTAGGTGGTAACAAGTAACCAAGATTTTGATAGGCACAAATAATTGAGCATTCTGGACAGAGAAGGGAAAGAAGCATGAGAAGAAGGTTCTCAAAGGAAGATCCTTCTATCCTGTGGAAGCCAACTGGCTTTCTGAAATCTCATTCAGCTTGCAGACAAGATTATCTGCCAGACTGCATTTCAAGTTTGTTTGGTAATAATAATGACAGAAGAACAATATAGACTCACCCTTATGGGTCAGTACGAGAGACTTTGGCAATATTAAGATAAGGCATCCCTTCCTCACAGGGCATAACAGAGGAAAATCACAGAAACACGGATAGAAAACATTCTTCAAGGATCACATGAAGCCATAGCGAAGGCAACTGTTCTCTGCAGCTAGAGAATGACAACAGAAGACAGAATTTAACAGAATTTTAGCCACAGCAACAGAGACGTGGATTATTTGAGCAGAAGGAGATTGCCAACTCCTAGATAACGAGCCATAGCTACAAACCCACACAGGGAAGAATGTAGGCAGGTGGTTCTTATGTTTCTCTTCATAATGCCTTTCAGCCTTGTGCACATAGAACATACTCTGTGAGATCCAAAATATGTGTCAACAGCATCAGTGCTAAGGAGAGTGCGAAGGAAGCAAAGGAAGCTTCTGGCTCCCTCACATTTCCTCTACAAGAGCCCTTCTGTCCTCTGGAAAACCACTTCCTCGGCCTTTTTGCTTTCCTTTTCACCCTACACTCCCAAAATTCCGTTTACTGTTTTAAACACAAATAGGAGTCACTTTGAGTTCAAGTTCTTTCCCAAGGGCACACCCAAAGAGCAGTAACTTCTACCTATTTTTGTACTCAGCCTTATAAATTACATGTAGCAATTACAAAAAAAGATTGTTTTACTTTTTGAAAAACATGAAAAGAATGAAGAAAAGTAGCTGCGCGTTTCAACAGGGCACAGTCGTGGGGCCTGCAGTATTTCAGTGGAACGCCGTCCGGGGAGTCAGAGCTTCAGAGCACCAGCTCTCCAGAGTGGCCATTCCTGCAGTTGCTGTGAGACTCTGCCCCACAGCAACGGGTGGCGGTTGTAATGGGAAACATTCGGTGTGGGACTATGGGTTCCGGAAGCATCACCTGAGAAAGGGGTTGGGAGAGGCGGGCAGACTCCAGGACAAACGTTCTCTGTCTGGCCTAGGGAGGGGGTGGGGTCTGAGAACAGCCTTGAAAACATCTGTGAACTCTTGAAATTGTGTGCAAAATTCTGGATATTTGCATTTCTAGAGAGGGCCTCTACTGTTCTATTTATGTTTTCAAAAGAATACATAACCTCTAAAATTACCGAGGTCAGTACTCCAGGGCAAGTATTAATTTCCCAGGGCTGCCATAACTAAGTGCCACGAACTGGGTGGCTGAAACAACACAAGTATGCTGTCTCACAATTCTGTGGGCCAGAACTCTGAAATCAACACACTGATAGAGTTGGTTCCTCCTGAGAGCTGTACCGGAAGTCTCCACTCCAGGCTGCTCTCCTAGGCTCGTAGATGGCTGTCTTCATGTTCACATGGCATGCTGCTCTCTGTCTGAGTCTCTGTGCCCAAAACTCTCCTTTGTATAATGACACCAGTCATATTGGATTAGGTCCCACCCACTCCACCGTGACCTCATCTTAACTACTTACCTCTACAACGACCCTATTTCCAAATAAGGCATTGGGGGCTAGGAATTCAACATCAGAATTTTGGAGGGGACACTGTTCTACCCATAACAGAGAGTATACACTTCCCCATTTCCAACCTGCTCACAGAGATAGCATCAATATACCTATGAGAATGATGTAAGTTTCATACCCAATATGAATATCACGATATGAACACCAATAATAAAAGGATAAATAATGTAATTCTTGTAAATCTCATAGAGCAGTGCCCAGCATATAGGGTATGTTAGATAAAGGCTTACCATCATTTTTAAAACATCCACTGGTGGTCCCCTCTCACCATTTCCCTCTTTTTGAACACACCTGAACCAGAAAAGTTGTGCATTTCCCTGTGATTTTTATCCTCCTTTCTCACAACCACAAATAATGCCTTTCTCAGAAGGTAGAAAGGCACGTTTAACCCCCAAAATCACCCTGTCAGTGACACAAGGCTCATGACACCAACCCTACCTGTTAAAGAAAATGTCAATAGAAGGCCACATCCCCTTTTCCTACTGCTCTTTTACTCCAATAACCAATGTCAAGGGCATGTTTTGAGTGTTACTTCACTTTGTTCCCTTTTTCTGACTCAGAGGTAAAATTGATTCCATTTAAAAAATCCTTTTATCTATTTTTTAGAGGAATTTTAATCTCTAAGCACCGTTCAAATTATTTCTATGTTTCCAAATGTATGTGTTTTTGAAACTTTCTATAGTCTTTATTATAGACAAACATGTATAATCTTTATTTGAAATATATTTACTATTTTCAACCTGCTATACTAGTTCATGGATGAACTACTGAAAAAATCAGGTTTTTACTTTCTGAACAAAACTCTTTTCCCATGTAAATTTTGATTCATTCTAGCTACGTTTCCCTAGGTATATAATGTTACACCAGAAACCTCATATAAGTCCCATTAAATAGTAATAAACATATCAATTTAATTGTATTAGATAATGATTGATTTTCTATCATGTTCTGGGCACTGTGCTTGTCACCAAAGATAGAAATAAAATGAAACAAAGCAAGACTACAGTTTCCTAGAAAAGAGGGAAGGCAGAAGAAGAAAGAATAGCTATTAGAAATTGGAAGTCATTGTGTTGGTGTAGATGGCTAGATGTTAACAAAGGAAGAGAAGGAAATTGACATTATCAACCAGGGAACAGAAGCCCGCTTGCTTCATACACTGTCCAGGGAGCCAAGGTCTGCACACCACAGGTCTCGGGAGGAAGGGACAGAACAATGAAGAAGGTGGTACGCACCTGTGCAGTAGGAGCCAAAATGGCGACCACAGATACCTGTCAGTCTAGCCTGGGGAAGGGATCAGATTGGATAAGACATCCTACCCCAAGGATGTAGGGAATGGATTGGTGAGGAGGTGGACCCATCAGAAACCAGCAAAAGCTTGAGAAATTGATTAGTTAATTTGAAAAGGGAGCCTGGTCCTTCTCAAGGTTGAGATAATATAATCAACTCAACAAAGAAGCTCCCTCTCTCTTCCCCTCCCTCCTTCTCTCTCTCCTCTTCCCTCTCCCCTCCCCCATCTAGCCTCAGCATGGCACAAAATGTCTGGACACTGGCCCTATTTCTGCGCCTGATGAAGGAAAGGTGAAACTGTTTCCATAGCAGGATGACAGAGATAGGACATTGGAAACCCAGGGGAACTCCTTTTATCTTTCATTTGGCACCACAAATAACTCTTGTCACCAGACCACATCCTCCCAGGTAGGTTTCCTGGAATGCTTTCCTTGTGATACCAGAAGAACCCCGCTTCCACCAGCGACAATTGTGT
>PVKM010036011.1:0-14951 GCA_004027735.1 Carollia perspicillata
GACACTGGAGCTGCTTCAGTATGTTAGTGATGGAAAATAACACTGCCATGAACATAGAGGTGCTTATGCTTTTTTAAATTAGTGTTTTGGGTACTTTTGGATATATTCCCAGAAGTGGGATCACTGGGTCAAAAGGCAGATTCATTTTTAATTTTTTGAGGTATCTCTATACTGCTTTCTGCAGTGGCTACACCAGTCTGCATTCCCACTGACAGTGTAAAATGGTTCCCCTTTCTCCACATCCTTGTCACCTGTTGTTGATTCATTGATGATGGCCATTTTGACAGGTGTGAGATGGTATCTTATTGTGGTTTTCACTTGCATTTCTCTGATGATTAGTGATGGTGAGCATCTTTTCATCTGTCTATTGGCCGTCTGTAGGTTCTCTTTGGAGAAGTGTCTATTCATGTCCTTTCCCCATTTTTTAATTGGGTTGTTTGTTTATTTGGTGTTGAGTTTTGTAAGTACTTTATAAATTTTGGATATTAACCCCTTATCAGATGTGTCTATGAAGGTGTTCTGCCATTCTGTGGGTTGTCTTTTTATATTGGTGATTTCCTTTGCTGTGCAAACCCTTTTTAGTTTGATGTAGTCCCATTTGTTTATTTTTTTCTTTTACTTCCCTTGCCTGAGGAGATATATCTGATAAAATATTGCTATGAGCAATGTCTGAGATTTTGCTGCCTGTGTTTTCTTCTATGATTTTTATGGCTTTGGGTCTAACATTTAAGTTGTTGATCCATTTTGAATTTATTCTTGTGTATGGTGTAAGAAGGTGGTCTAGTTTCATTTTTCTGTATGTATCTGTCCAGTTTTCCCAATACCATTTATTGAATAAACTATCTTTAGCCTATTGTATGTGTTTGCTTCCTCTGTCAAATATTAATTCACTATAAATATGTGGGTTTATTTCTGAGCTATCTATTCTGTTGCATTGATGTATGTGTTTGTTTTTATGCACTACCAGGCTGTTTTTATTACTATGGGCTTCCGTTTTTATTACTATGGCCTTGTAGTATAGTTTGATATTAGATAGCATGATTTCTCTAACTTTGTTCTTCTTTCTTAGGATTACTGTTGCTATGAGGGGCCTTTTGTGGTTACATAAAAATTTTTGAAATATTTGTTCTAGTTCTGTGAAATATATCATTGGAATCTTGACAGGAATTATATTAATCTATAGACTACTTTGGGTAGTATGGACATTTAAATTATGTTAATTATTCCCATCCATGAACACAGTATATGTTTCCACTTATTTCTGTCTTCTTCAATTTATTTCTTCAGTGTCTTATAATTTTCTGACTACTGATCTTTTGCATTCTTGGTTAGATTTATTCCTAGGTATTTTATTCTTTTTAAGCAAATGTGAGTGCAATTGTTTTCTTAATTTCCCTTTCTGTTAGTTTGTTCTTGGCATATAACAATACAACTGATTTCTGGATATTTATTTTGTACCCTGCTACTTTGATGAATTCATTTATCAGTTCTAGTAGTTTCCTGGTGGAATCTTTGGAATTATCTATATACAGTATCATGGAAATAAAGATAGTTTTACTTCTTCCTTTCCAATTTGGATGTCTTTTATTTCTTCAGCTTGTCTGATTGATGTGGCTAGGACTTTCAGTACTATGTTGAATAAGAGAGGTAAGAGCAGACATCCCTGTCTTGTTCCTGATCTTAAAAGGAACAATTTTAGTTTTTGCCCTTTGAGTATGATGTTGCCAGTGGGTTTGTCATATATGTTCTTTACTATGTTTAGGAATGTTCCTTCTATTGTAACTTTGCTGAGAGTTTTTATCATAAGTGGGTGCTAGGTTTCATCAAGTGCTTTTTCTGCATCTATTGATATAATCTTTAATTTCACTATGTGTACTCTGTCTATTCAGATTCTCTGATTCTTCGTGATGTAGAAGATTATGTTTCATCCAGGTTGTCCAGCTTGTTGGCATATAGTCTTCATAATATTTTTTTTACAATCCTTTGTATTTCCTTTGCATCAGTTGTTATTTCTCCTTTTATTTCTGATTTTATTTATTTGTGTTCTCTCTCTCTCTCTCTCTCTCTCTCTCTCTCTCTCTCTCTCTCTCCCTCCCTCCCTCCCTCTCTGATGAGTCTAGTTAAAGGCCTGTCAATCTTGTTTATCTTTTCAAAGAACTAGCTCTTGCATTCACTGATCTTTTGTTTCATTTTTTAGACTTTATTTCATTTATTTCTGCACTGATCTTTATTATTTCCTTCCTTCCATTCACTTTAGGCTTTGTTTGCAGTTATTTTTCAAGTTCCTTTAAGTGTGAAGTTAGATAGTTTATTTGATCTTTTTTTTTTTAGATAGACCTGTAATGCTATGAATTTCCCTTTTAGATTGCTTTCCCAGTGTCCCACAGATTTTGGATTGTTATATCCTCATTTTCATTTGTTTCAAGGTATCTTTTGATGTCTTCCTTGATCTCATTTTTGACTCATTCATTGCTTAATAACATGTTATTAAGTTTCATGTCTTTGTGTGTTTTTCAGTGGTCTTCTTGTGATTGATTTCTAGTTTCATATTATTGTCATCAGAGAAGATGCTTGATATGATTTCTATCTTGTTAAATTTACTGAGGCTTGTTTTTTGTGCTAATATGTGGTCTATCCTAGAAAACATTTCATGTTCATTTGAAAAGTATGTGTATTCTGCTGCTTTGTGATGAAATGATCTGAAGATATTAACTAAATACATTTGATCATGCATGTCATGCAAGGCTGCTGTCTATTTATTTTCTGCCTAGAAGATTTATCCATTGAAGTCAATGGGGTGTTAAAATCCCCAACTATGACTGTATTTCTCTTGATCTCTCCCTTTATGTCCATCAAGATTTGGTTCACATATTTAGGTGCTGCTATGTTGGTTGTGTGAATGTTTACTAAAGTTATATCCACTTGTCAGATTGTTCCCTTTATCATTAACTAGAGTCCATCTTTGTCTATTACTATAGCTTTGATTTTAAAGTCTATTTTGTTGGATATAAGTATTGTTACCCCAGGTTTTTTACCTTTCTATTTGCATGAAATATTTTTTCTAAATTTTTATTTTAGTCTGCATGTATCTTTCGATCTTAGATGGTTCTCTTGGATGCAGCATATATATAAGTCTTGTTTTCTTATCCATTCAACTACCCTAGGTCTTTTGGTTGGCATTTAAGCCATTTATATTTAAGGTGATTATTGATAGATACATATTTCGTGTCATTTTATTGTTAGACTACTTTCCTCTGTCTTTTTTTTTCTTTCTTTTTTTCTTCAAGTAAGCCCTTTAACATTTGTTGCAGTATGATTTGGTCATAACAAACTCCTTTAGCAGTTTCTTGTCTGGGAAGCTCCTTATTTCTCCGATTTTAAATGGTAGCCTTTCTGGGTAAGGTAGACTTAGTTGTAGGTCCTTGCTTTTCATCACCTTGGATATTTCACACCACTCCCTCTGGCCTGAAGTGTTTCTGTTGAGATATCAAATGACAGTCTAATTGTTTCTCCCTTGTAGATAACTACCTGCTTTTCTCTTGAAGCTTTTAGAATTCTCTTCTTGTCTTGAAGTCTGGTCATTTTAACTATGATGTGTATGGGCGTAGGCCTCTTTGGGATTAACTTATTTGGGACTCTCTTAGCTTCCTGGACTTGGGTGTCTTTTTCCTTCACCAGATTAGACAAGTTTTCAGTCATTATTTCTTCAAATACGTTCTTGATCCCTTGCTTGCTCTCATCTCCTATCATTCCCGTGATGCAGATGTTGTTATGCTTCATGTTGTCTAAAATGTTTCTTAAGCTCTTCTCATTTTTCAAAAATCTTTTTTCTGTTTGCTGCTTTGCCTGAGTGTTTTTTCTATTGTTTTCAAAATAGCTGATTTCATCCTATACTTCATCTAACCTACTATTTATTCCTTCCAGTGTATTATTTATTTCAGATATTGCATTTTTTTTTTATTTCTGACTGGTCCTTTTTTGTGGTTTCAATATCTTGTTTCATGCTGTTGACTATCCTTATAATCAGTACTCTAAATTCTCCATCTGATAAATTAAATGCCTCCATTTCTTCTACTTCTTCTAGAGTATTCTCTTGTTCTTGTTCTTTCCTTTGGGGTCCATTTCTTTGTCTTCCCATCTTGGCTGCTTCTTTATATTTTTCACCTTAGTAGTTAAATTAATCAGTGATATAGGCTTAAGTTATAATCAACAGCCCTGCTTAAGCACCACTGGGTGGGGCAGAGTAATTCTTGTGGGCAGGGCTCTTGCTTCCCCTTAGGCTGATAGCAGTTGGAGGAGCCTGCTTTGCCTGAGGAAGCTTGCTTCTGAAGTATGGGAATGACTCAGCACAGGGATCCTGGTAGCTGTTCCTTCAGTTCTCTCCCTGGAGCCACCAACCCCAGATTCTCTTCAAGTATCTCTAGTCCACTGTCCCCTCATTCTGCTGGAGCCCAGGGTAAGTAGCTGCAAATGAAATTTTGTTCATTGACCCTTTATAAGATTCTCTGCATCTCCAGCTGTACTGCTATGTGTAGGCAAAAACTCTGTTGCTTTTCATAGCTGGATGTGATCTGTGTTCCTTTCTGGCTCTGGTGCTTAGGCTTGGAGTTTGGGCCCCACACTTCTTAGAGGGAACCCCCTGGCTAATGAAATATCTGTCTGGAACTTCAACTGCTGCTTATAGGAACCCAGCCAGCCCTCTCACACCTCTGTACTCCCTACCAGTCATGCTGTGGTGAAGTGGTTTCTTCTGTCTTTCTGTGGTTATAAGACTTCTCTCCAGCTAGTGTTCAGTTAGTTATTGAGAATGATTTCTCTACAATTTAGTTGTAATTCCAGATTGGTCCTGGGAGGAGGTCAGTGTGCTTTCACTTACTCCTCTGCCATTTTGGATCTCCCATAGGAGCATTTATCTTTCATTTGAAGAAATTTGGAAACAGTTTTTAAAGTGATATAAAACTGCCCTCTCAATTTCCACCTGCAGTGTAGTGATCTTTTGTGTAAAGAAAGCTGATATAAAATAGGAGTTTGAAGTATTTTTTATAGGAATCTATAAAAAATTGTTTGTGTGTTATGGGAGAGAGGAAAGAAGAGTTAGGAGGATCAACTCTCTACCCCCTGATGCTGGTGAATTTGGCTCCGCTCTGCAAAATAACTGAGAAAGAGAGTCTTCTTTGTTTTGTATCCCATAATCCCTTTATTTTTATACTTCTAACCAATGGATCCTCCCTGGCTGTATCCCCTAGTCTGGACTTCCTGATGCCATAGATGAGGTTTGTCAGAGGCAGTCCAGAAGGGGCACCCTTCACAAAATTCTTGCCTGCTTCCGGGTTCCAATTTTTTGTTTACTTTGGGGCTCATTGTGCCACTTCTTGATTAATGGCAAACTGTATCATGTGTCAGTGTATAAAGCACCCAAACCTATAAGAATCTGTATGAGTTTATCTGAGCTAAAGTGACAACAATTGGTAGAAAGCAAAATATCAACAGATTGAGAAAATGCTCTGGAGAATGGCAGTTTTGCACCTTATTTTATACATTACAATCAAGAGAAAAGACACAAATGGATTACATGATATCTATTGGTGACAAATGAGGGAGGTGGGAGAAAGCAAAGTGGGGAACCCTTTGGGGTTGGATGAAAAGCAAAATGATAGACAAATACTTCTTTTACACAGGTGGTATAGGATAGTTGACTGTCAACAATTAACATGATAACAATAACAATGAAGGGACTTGTTGTTTTCCTCTGGTTTGGTGCCTGTGCTTTGAAGGGTCCAGAAAAATGGAATTTGACATTTCAAAGGTGTGTTATTGTAGATGCAAAAAAGATAATAGAAAGCCTCAATTAGGGTCAAGGTCAACTTTTGTCAGGGAAGATTCTAGCCTAAGACATGGCTTCCCACCACGAACTGCTTTTAGTTAGAAAGTTTTAATTTCTGACTATCCTATGTGATTACTTTAGCTCTCTGAGTTTGGAAGGCCGGCATGCAGGCCTCCCCTGAGCTTGCCAGGTTGAGTATATGGACCCTTTTTATCTATACATGTGACTATTCAGATGTGTTTTGGCTTAATTTCAGGTCATTGGAATCAGAAGTTCTGGAGGAGCTGGTGAAGAAGTAGATATAGAACCAGGTGGGAATTAAAATGCAGGATCCATTTTGTTATGTATGCATGAACCTCATTTCACCTATACCGAGCTCCAGACCAGGGGACCTGCATGTAGGGAAAGTTGGCTTTGTAAGGCAGATGCTTCCTTGACAAGACAATTTAAGAGTCACAGCCTGCTCATAGCCCTTCAAGTTTAAATAGAAAAGCATCAGAGGGCCAAGAGAGAAGCCTAGGAGAGAGGAGAGATGCTCCACAGTGAGCAGCTTGTTGGGAGAGAGCAACAACCAGAACCTATGGGACAGGCTATGCAGGATGAGTAACTGTCCTGCAGCATTTCTAGTTAGGGCAGGCCATCCCTCGTATCCTGTGGGAACAAGGGAGGGGAACAGGGACCAATGGATGGCAGAAACTTCTTCCCTAAAATTCAGAGTGGAAGTTCCTAGTTCATGAGTCAAAGAGGAACAAAGAGGAAAGAAGAGAATGGCCCCTCCTGCTGTCCAGAGCAGAGCATTTTAAACCTCGCTAACCATTAGAATCTTTAGGAGTTTTAAAAAGTTGCAAGTCCTTGGGTCTCACCAGAATCAGATTCAGATGCTCCACGGTGAGGCCCGAAGCCTGTATTTTTGAAAATCTGACCAGGAAGTTCTGATGATCAGTCAGGTCCTCAACAACTGACTTAAACCTTGGACGCTCTGCCTTACTAAAGCTTTTACAAGGGCATTTCACATGGCAGAAATGTATTTTGTCTGCTGGGAAGAAATAGTCTGACTCACATGCATTAGAGCAATAGAACATGGTTAGTCATCAATTTAGATTATCTTTAAAATATTTGTCATAAATAACTTGAGAAATTATAAATGTTTGCAAAGGTGTAAATCAACATGTGGATACATTATTACCCATACTGCCTGACCTAGTAGAAAGGAACTTCAGTGCAACGGTGTGCAGCAGTGTGGGAGCTGTGACAGCCGCCCAGGCTGGTTGAGGTCAGTGATGGTGTCCCGGAAGTGGCTTTGTGGTTTCATTCTTCACCATGGCCCTGTGACATGCTTTCAGGAACCAGCTGTCAGAAATATTTATGCCACTGGGAAAGAATTAGACACTTCTATAATGGTTTTCCTGTTTCTTTTTTTCTTCTTTTTGGGAAAAGTGAAATTGTTTAGTTTTTGACTCAGGTTTCAATGGTGTCACCTTGAGATATTTCCTTTTTGTTTCAACTGGGCTGAGAATAAACTGTCAAGGGAGAAGGTGTAATGGTATGTTGCTGAGGCCAATGTAACAGAGTGTTTCTGGGCCCAGATTCTTGAGCGGACTGCAGACTTCTGGGGTTCAGTCCTGGCTCTGCTGCCGACTGCTGCTCTGTTGATCTTCTCCCCACGTTTCTAGATTTGGCTGGTGGAATCTTCATGACGTTGCTCAGCTTGTCCCCAAGCCCCCATATTTTTGAAAAACTGGTAATTAGGTCTAGAAGTTTAGTTTTAGGAAAGAATTATTTATATTACCACATTCTTAAAATTCAAACATAGTATTTGTGCTACTATCCAATGGCTATGCTATTATAAAAATATTTCATCATCTAGTTAATAACTTAGGCTCAGATATACCAACTAATTTAAGAGACAATCTGGTGACTAAAAGAATTCTCCTACAAGATGGCATTTATTTGGAAATCTCAGTTGTCCTTCAAAGAAAAACTTTCTTTCATAGGATCTCTCGCCAACAAATGTTTACGTGTAATAAAGACATAACATAGTAGAAAAAATTGGAGACAGGAACAACTAGCTTTGGTCCAAACTGAACCACTTTTTAGGTGACCTTTGGTAAGTTTTTATGATCTTAGAATATTGGTTTTTCATGTACAAAAATTGAAAAATGCCTTCTTTCTAGGGTGGTTTTAGGATCAATAAAATAGTGCACATAAAACATCTACTATAGAGATATGCCTTAAAAACTTTGTTTCCTTTCTTACAAATATTTCTTGAATACCTACATTACTCTCAGCAGTCAGGGGTGTTATGTTGTGGGTTAAAAGAGGTATAAGATAGCATGGAGCATAGTGCTGGGCACAAAATAGATTTTCAATAATTGGAATTTAAATTTGAATTGGAAGCATGATCTTTGCCCCAAAGGTGCTTCAGTGTGATGGGAACACACACGCACACATACACACAGAGTTCACTAAGTGATGCCAACAATAAGGGCTGGAGGAGACCCAGTGGGGAAGTTCTCGTAAAGGAGGTGAGAGTAGATAAGTGCGGGAGCATTTACACAATCCAGGAGGTTTGACAAGTTCACTCCAGAGCTAAGGAACATAGGGAGAGGAGCTGAGAAATGCAAGCCAGGGCACTTTCCACACAAGTAGATATATGTGCCTGATTTAAGGGAAGGTTCCCGAAGTGGAGTGCAGAAAAGCCGAGCTCCAAGATGGCGAGAGCGAGGAAAACCTTAAGTGCTACTTTAAGTGGCTTAGATTTTATCCTAAGCCACTGGAAAACTATAAAAGCTTGAATGTGTTTTGGTGAAGTAGATAGGTAGAAAAATTAATTTAGAGCATAATGGATTGGGGGAGAAACCCTAACAGACTGAGAAACATCAGTTAGGAGGCTCTTGTTAAAAGCCTGGCATGAGATGGAAAGATCTTGGGTGAGTTCTTGTTCATATGGGTTTATATCATGAAAGGGTTGGCACCAGACTATATAAACATGATTAGTAAGTAATACTTGAGGCTTTTGGTTTGCAGTTCTCATAACCTTTTTCCCCTTGGCCCAGAGCCAAGGTGACTTGTGGTACCAAAGATAAACAGAATGCTGCAATGCCCTGCATGTTGGGAAGAGCACCCCTGGGTCCCTCCAGGGGGTTGGTGCAGGGTGTTGGAAAGAGAATGGGCTTTGGTGTCAGACAGTCAGTGCATCTCACTGGTAAGGTGGGAGTAGTAATGTAGGTAAACCATAGTGCCTAGCACATAGTAAGTGCTTGATTAATGCCAGTCAGTTGGTTCCCTTCGTGGCCAAATGCAGTAACTAGAAGAAGGGTCAGTTTTAGACTACTTTCACAGTGGTGGCTGGATACATTTCTTTGATGGCTCTTAGTCCCTTATTTGTTCCCAGTGGGTCATAGCTATTTTATTTTTTAACTTGGGTGAATGCAAAAAGAATAGACTGCATTATAGAGGTGGAACCATGAGGAGGAGAAGGTTATTCTCATAGGTTCCTCTCTCTGAATCCATTACCTGGTGATCCATCCCATCATGTTACCGTAGCACAGCTCTTACTGTGCCTGGGGGAAGGGCAGTGTATCATAGAAGGTCTGTCTTTGCTTCCACAAGACCTTTTGCTCTTGCATATAATAGCTGTTTCTCTTTGTAAGTAGGTTCAGGCTTATTTTCCAGCTGAAATAAGGTTGGGAGAATAAGTGTCTTCATTATACCACCTAGGGAGTTTGGACAGTTAGGTCCACTGATCTGTGAGCCCATGCATTTTGTAGGGACAGGCCATTTTGATGTGAATTGTATTTTGTGAAACGTGAATTTCAGCACCAAATATAGCGGTCCCCACTGTTACCTTCTTGTTGAAACTTAAATTACTGTAATGGGACAGACTACTTTAAGCAAATTAGGAGCAAAATTTCTCAAGGCTATATACATGGAAGTAGAAACCACAGATTGCTCACCACGGCAAGTCTGACTCTGAGAACACCAGGTTCTGGTTACCACTATTGTGGAGACAATTTGCTGAGAAGGAGGGTCAGGCACACAGATCATGACTGTTTTGATTAATTTCTGTCGTCTTCAGTGACTGAATGCACGAGTAATGAGTACAAGTGTTTGTGTTTTGTATAGGTTTCACTCAGAAACAATACTTCTCCCTGCCCAGACTGGTGTGGCTCAGTGGGTTGGGTGTTGTCCTGCAAACAGACAGGCTGCTGGTTTGATTCCTGGTCAGGGCACATGTGTGGGTTGGGGGCCAGGTCCCCCACTGGGGCAGTGTGAGAGGTAACTGATGGGTGTTTCTCTCACATCCATGTTTCTCTCCCTCCCTCTCTTTCTCCCTCCCTTCCTCTCTCTCTAAAAGTAAATAAATAAAATCTAAAACAATAGAAATAATACCTCTTCCCATAACCCCCAAACAGTCCAGAACTGACCTTAGTTAAGGAAAATGAAACTGAAGCTCTGAAAGAAAGGAGCTGCTTTTCTGTGATGCTGACAAGAACTTTATGCCGGCTTTGAACACTGGGTGGCAGACGTGCTCTTGTTAAGATTTGAGGATCAAATGAGAGTGAATTTGTCCTGATAGGGATGATGTGCTCTCTTAATTAGTCACCCCCTCAGGCACCAAAACCACACAGGATGTTCCCATGGAAATAGACAGCTATTTTGCAATCCACCAGGAACATGATTTTTACATTATTGATGGCTTGTCGGGATGCTTTCTTGACGCCTTTCAATTTATTCCAGTAATGAAGTCAGTGAGACCCTAACCTCTCATTCACCAACAGTGAGTATTAGGAGAAAAATGGAATCTGATTTAAAACCTGAATGTCATGTTTGCTTTGAAGACTCTTAGATCCAAAAGAGGCAAACAGAACAAACAATGGGATGTGATTTTCTCTGCCTATGGTTGAGAGAGAAATGTTTCCTGTGGGTCACAGGACTTCAGATTCAGGCTGGCCCCCAGTAATCATCTCATGACTAGGATCTTTTTGAGAGGGAGTCAGCCCTGGCTGTGGCTGAAGCTCACCTGGGTGATTTCAGAAAGTGCAGATGCCCAGACACTAGAGAGCCGGAGGTGGGAAAGGGGCCTGGGGGCCTTCCATTTGAAAAGCTGCACAGTTGATTGTGCAGCGAAAACTCTACCCTTGGGGTGACAATTATTTCTTAAGCATAAGGTAACTGGATTCCCCGGATGAGTTTTACCAGAGTAACAGTCCACATCTGTGGTTTCAGGAGCACAGAAAAAACCCTGGGGCCCCCTACCCTTCAGCCTAATAGGGGGTTTCAGAATGTTATCACTGGTTCTTCCTTTGTGTCTCCTAGATTGAAGTGTAACAGCCATGTGGGGTGACATTCATTAACAGCCTTAAGCTTCATAGTTCTGAGTTGTTTACAATCAATAATGCACCAGGCATGAAGCACAGGTAGTTTGGAATTGAGAAAGGTTTAGGATTTTGGTGGCCTCTTGGGAAGCGCAGGACCAACTACGGGGCGGCCCAGAACTTCACTGGTCACCAGAGTGTAACAGGCAGGAAAAGGATTCCAACGAGTAGATTTAAGGTTCTCTGGAGCAGCCTCTGTATGTTCTCCAGTTTTGAGGTGTGCTGCTCAGACTCACTGCTTAGTGTGGGAAGCCATCTGCGATGGTAGCGTTCCTCCCCGGGCTGAATTGGAGAAGCAGGATCTGGTGGTGTCAAAGGCAAGTGCTAATATCTGAGTGCTGATGAAGATGAGGCCAGGTTTCCTGCTGTGCGCACAGGGCTTCCCTTTGTGGAGGTCTTAGAATTTGATAGAACTATGATGAAGTTATGTCTCTAAGACACTGCAATCGTAGATTAAAAAGTAACAATTTTGTCTGTCAGCCAAATGCATGAGAACACAATCTACTTGATCATTGTTTTCCCTCTGGATTGACTAGTTATTTCAGTGTTATATATACATTCCCCGAGTTAGTAGTCAATTCAAGTTAGTCATGTCTAAAACTAGTCAGGTATGTGAAAAAAAATCAGCTGAACCTTTATTTGGCATGTACACAGAAAAATGTCGAGTACCAAAGAATTCTGATAGATTACAGTTTTCACTCTTAGCATTGGAATGTCATGGTAGCCAGTCTAGGCTTTAAAATACCCGGGAACACTGCAGCCATGCAAACTGGGTTTCAGCCACTTGGTGCCTTTTTGTATGAGTCAATGATTTGTATTTAAGGAAACAGGTTTTTACTAATAGGGGTCTAACTTTGGGGGGGGTGGGGCTGAGAGCACTCCTGCTGTGAGCCCTTCTCTAAGAAGACACCCAGAACTTCCCTTGTCCCCAAAAGGCTACAAGCCAAAACCATGCCCAGAAGTTCCCCATTTCTTTACTGTCCGTAAGCTGATCACCCAAACAGATCTCTATCCTCTCTGCAAAGTGCACTCCTGGTATTCAGAGCCGTCCTGTCACAGCAGCTCTCTCTTTCAGGATCTAGGGTACACTGCTCTGTCTCCATGGAGCGGTGCAGGAAACCATAGGCTGTGCAGCACTGGATCGTGGTGTCTCAGATGCTGGAGCCCACGGAAGCATGCGTCCCTGTGTAGGACCCTTCCTCTAGGAGTGGGCTCCTGTCCATGCAGGGTCTAAGCCCCTGGTGGGCCCTGCATCTCACAGTTCATCTGCAAGCATCTCCCATGAGTCTGTGTGCCCTGGCTTGAGTCCTCCTCACAGCATCTGTTTCTCTCCTGAGCTGCCCTTACTTCAGCTGTCAGCTCACCAGTGTGCCTGTGTGCTTGGCCAGGCAGGTCCCCCACAGCGTTGCCACCTGTGCCACCATCTTCTGTGAGGAAGGGGCCCTGAGGGCCTCCAGCCCTCCAGCCCCAGAGACAGTCCTACGAGCAGACCTACAGACTTCGTGGGAGACCCCGTATTTTTTGGCACACTCTAATTTTAAAGGCTTGGCTCAGAACTTTCTGTGCAGCTGAACATGTGGTTCTTCCTATGGTGTTTTAGTGTCTGCCATTTTTGTCAGCTCTCCAGTGTCTTTGACCCTCTTTTCACTTGCCATTTTTAGTCAGGGCAAGAATTCCCAGCCATGCACAGGCATCCAGAGTGGGTATCTAGACCCCACAGCTCACGCAGGTGCTGTATGAGCTTGTTTCCTCCTCCCCTCCCAACCCGGCTATGTCACCAGTTACTCTGCTGGCACCTGTGTTCACAGACACACACAGTTTTCCCGGGTAGCAGCCTTCTTCCACAGTTCCTCCCTTCAGCAAGTCACAGGCTGTGAATCCGCCTTTGTTATGCAATGCGCCTCAAATGCTGTGCCTTCTGCTCTTCTATGCCCCCCCCTCCGCCCGCTGCCCTGTGACCTTTTGCAGGATTTGGGGGGATGGTGGGGTTCCCCTACTTTCCAGGGGCCCCTGCTCTGATCTAACCCATTATAAGATGATCCTGTATTATTCACTTTAAAAAAGGTTAATTTTGTTATAAAAATTTCACTTCAATAAAATAGCACACACCATACAAAATAACTGAATGAGCAAAACTTCTTACTTGGGGGAAAACTTCCTATGAATTTTATCTTTTTAAGATTTTATTTATTTACTTTTAGAGAGAGGGGAAAGGAAGGAGAAAGAGTGGGATAGAAACATCAATGTGTGGTTGCATCTTGCTCGCCCCCTACTGGGGACCTGGCCCGAAAGCCAGGCATGTGCCCTGATGGAGAATTGAACCAGCAGTGCTTTGATTCACAGGCCCACATTCTATCGACTGAGCTACACTAGCGAGGGCCTATCAATGTTAAATTAGCCATCTATCCCATTAGTTTTATTATAAATCACTAGAGGCTTTCTCTGTTGTGGTCTTTATTATACTCTGGGAAAGAAAACACATACTGGGATATAGAATGAACTGTGTGCCAGTGACATTTGTTGCCCATGTAGTTGATTGGCCTCAGAAATATATGCTTTGGAAACTGATTTTCTTGGCTTTCCAATATTCACAGCGATCTTGTTCCAGTTCCTAATTTGTGGGCAGGTTTTAGTAACACTAAAAAGAACCAGGATCTACCACAGAACCTTCAGCCAAGGCAGCCAAATAAGCTCTCAGAGCAGCCCAGGCCTCTAAATTTTGTGTGTGGCACCCAGGCAGTGGTCAAGTTTGGAGAGAAAACTCTAGGACCTCTTGGACCACAGATTTCACTTTTGTGAAACCTGAAAGAAGTGTGTATTTCCCATACTCAGTTTTTTTTTTTAACAGACATTTTTGGAGATTGTAATTCTTTCTCAGGGGAAAATATCTCACAAATATTCTTTTAGAATTTAGTTAAGTATTTATAACTTTAGCTCAGAGGTGGAATTGTTGGCAACAATTTATAAACCTTGCTGACACTATGCCTTAATGTTTCTCTTCAAAGTCACAGGAAGTGCAGTCCAGCGCTGTCATGTTCCTTCTGGAAAGAGCAGGGTGCAAAGCTCATTGGCTAGAGCAGGGATGCAGTGCGATGGTTTGCAATAGTCATAGATAAGATGAACCAGGTGCCTCAAAAATCCTCCGCTTAAAAAATATGAAAGTGATTTACTTTGTTCATGGAGAAAACAAATTTCTCTCTTGTTTTTGATTTTCAGTGACTAACTGTTATAAATAAAATTAGGTAATGTGGGCATTTTCTATTTTCTCATGATTGATTGGATAAAAAGAGTTTTGCTTGGCTTTAGGCCTTCACAGTCAGGCTCTTTTGCTTAATGAAAGGTGCTTTCAATGATTAACTGATGGAAATACCACATTTGACTAAAAAGGTTGGGGTATGTGCATAGTGTCTCTGTGGCTTTGCCTGATAAATGTGAACTGCTTTATCTGGGTTTCCAAAAGAGAGTTTGCCCACACTGTAATGGAAATGATAATGGAGTGTCCTGAATATTATGCAAATGCCCTGTTCACCAGGAATTATCTAGGTAATTGCAAGAGTTCTTTGCATTGTGTGAGCTGTAGTGATCAGGCCAACAGGTACTTTGCAAAATGGAAATTTGCTAATATACATTGACTGGGAAGTAGGGAAAGCGCATGATAAATAGTGAAAATCTTTCTTCCCTAAATACCCATTAATCATAAAGCACATTATGGCCTGAGAAGTAATTTGAGCTTAGTTTTCAAGTGAGTT
>PVKM010036012.1:0-14951 GCA_004027735.1 Carollia perspicillata
AATGACAGAAAACTTCCCTAACTTGGAGAAGGAAATAGACATACAAGTCCAGGAAGCACAGAGAGTCTCAAACATAATGAACCCAAAAAGGTCCACACCAAGACATATCATAAAAAAATGCCAAAGATTAAGACAAAGAGAGAATCTTAAAAGCAGCTAGAGAAAAGCAATTAGTTAATTACAGGGGAACTCCTGTAAGACTGTCAGCTGATTTCTCAAAAAATGCTTTGCAGGCTAGAAGGGACTGGCAAGAAATATTCAAAGTGATGAAATCAAGGATCTACAACAAAAAATATTCTACCCAGTAAAGCTCTTATTTAAAGTCAAATGGCAGAAAAAGAGCTTCCCAGAAAAGAATAACCTAAAGAAACTCATTACCACCAAACAAATATTATATGAAATATTAAATAACCTTCTTTAAGAAGATTGAAAATGTGAACAATAGAGTGGCAATAAATACATATCTATCAATAATTGAGTCTAAAAAACAAAATAAATGAACAAGCAGAACAGGAACAGAATAATAGATACAGAGAACATTTTGATGGTTGCTGGGTGGGAGGGGAATCAGGGAATGAGTGAAAAAGGTGAAGGGATTGAAAAGTACAAATTGGTTGTTACAGAATAGTCATGGGGATGTAAAATACAGCATAGGGAATATAATAATCAAGAATATACATGCATGACCCATGGACGTGAACAAGAGTATGGGGATTGTCTGAAGGAATGGGGAGGAGGGGCTGGGTGGAGGAGGACAAAAGGAGAAATATTGGGACAACTGTAATGGCACAAACAATAAAATATATTTAAAATAAAAGAAGAAAATGTAAACATAGCATTTACTAGATGCCAAGAATTGCAATAAATTAATAATTTTCATTATATATATATCATAGTTATATTTTGAATGAGAATATTTTTAGATTATTTAAAACCAAATAATATAGAGTAAATCAAAGGGACATTATAAATATTGACAAAACACTTTAAAAACATAATATTGCTGCCCTGGCTGGTGTGGCTTAGCAGATTCAGCACTGGACTGCAAATCAAAGGGTCACTGGTTTGATTCCTAATCAGGGCACATGCCTGGCTTGCAGGCCAGGTCTCCAGTTGGGGGCACTCAAGAGCAACCACACATTGATGCTTCTCTCCCTCTTCCTCCCTCCCTTCCCCTCTCTAAAAATAGATAAATAAAATCTTTTTAAAAATTACTAAAATAGACTGCAAATTAATTTCTTTCTGGAATTCCAAGATGGCTACAGAGTAGGTAGAAGCTGCACCCACCTGTTTCCAGCCCCTACCAGATTTACAGCTAAATTACAGAGCAATCAGCTGAACAACGAACTGAAAGCTAGCTGAACTGAAATATTATAACCAAGGATTACAGAAGAAGCCACATAGAGACTGAGAAGAAGGGCAGAGACATGGAATGGGATAGCTCCTGCACTCAGGAGCAGCAGCAGCTGAGAAGCTGAAGGGATATTGTGCTGCAAAATTCCCTCCCTCCGGGAGCATGGGGTGCAAACCTCATGTAGGAATCCCCAACCCAGAGAAACAGATGAAAAGGGCAGCCCGTGTAGCTTCTAGCAGTGAAAACCAGTGGGGATTTAGTCTGCCTGGGAGACTCACGGTACCCTCTTAGGGAAGAGCACTCCTACTGTTACAGCACTAGTCTGGGGTGTCCAGTTTGGACTCTGACTGCTGGTGAGGCCACGCTGCTGTGCTTGGGGCCTATGGAAGAGTCTCTTGGCTATGCCTGGACCCGGCAGTGGCTTTAAGGGGCTGTTTTTATTCTGGGGAGGCTTTTGCTCAAGACCTGGACAGTGACTAAACTGCATGGATTGGTAAAGAGGGCTGGTCTCCTTCACCTTCAGTAAACAGCCAAAGCCCCACTGCCTACCTGTTGAGTCACTCTGCCTGCCCTATTCCGACTCAGGCAGCATGAGAAGCCACACAGAGCTGGGACTTTTGACCCTATTCTGCTGGGTTTGAAGGCACAGGGAAGCCATGTGGAGCCAGGACATTTGGCCTAGTCCTGCTGAGAATTGTGTGGAGTTATTGAAATGCCACCTATGTCCACATCCTGCTTGACTTGGTGGCATGGGGAACCAGAATGCCATGCAGAGCTGGGAGTTCACAGTCTGGACTCCGACTGCTGGTGAGGCCACACTGCTGTGCTTGGGGCCTTGTTTCTTGTTATGGCCTTTGTTTTGAAGTCTATTTTTGTCAAATATAAGTATCACTACCTCAGCTTTTTTTTTTTGTCTCCATTTTCATGGAATATTTTTTTCATACCTTCACTTTCAACTTGTGTGAATCTTGTTCTGAAGTGGGCCTTTCAGGCATTCAGGCAACTGAAGTTGGAGACTCTGGCAGAGACTGAGGGGTTTGGCTTTGAAGCAGGGGAACTTTCCTCTTATTGAGTCCCTGATTATGAGACTTTCAAGTAGGGGACCAATAAGCCCTATAGTCTTAACCCCAGTTGCCCCGCCTTACTGAGCTCTCACCCTGTGGAAGGGGTGGTGCATTGCAGCTAGCATGAGCTGATCCTACAGTCTTTCTTCAGAAGGCTCTGGAGGAAGACCAGGCAACCTCAGAAGGAGGTGGAGTAGCTGACAGGGGGAGGCAAACTTTAGGGAACCTCAGTCATTTTACAGAACTTACCCCAGCTATAAACTGGAGGAAGCCAACCCTTTTACACAGATTGGCCCCTCCCATACATACTCAGATCTAGCAGATGGAGGCATAAACTGTGAACACTGTTTTAGCTACAGACAGGTAGCTCTAAGCCAGTTTCACGTAACGTCTGACAGTGACATGTACTTTAACCACACCCAAGTAGACCCCAAACCAACAAAACCAGAGGTGGGTTTCAGACCGAACCAGAGCTCAATCCAACTAGCCACACAAGCAGCACACCCAGAGGGGGCTTCTGGCAGGTGCCAAATTCTGCTGGGAACAACTCCACCTTGGGGGGCAGCCCCTGTACAGCACCTCATACACAATGATTTGAGGTTTACCCTTACAATCTCCCAGGCTGAAGAGATAACTTACCCAAAAAAGGGCCAACAGCATTCAAGACTCAGCTACAACAGGGAGTGCACATAACCCACGGGAAACATTCCTGGAGCACAGAACTCAGGTGATCTGGAAGATTATGCCACTGAGCCCAATAAGACAATGTAATCATAAAATCATCATAACAAGTTTGGGAGTCATAGCAGATCTACCTAATGCACAGGGACAAAACAATGGAGAAACAAAGAAAAATGCCCCAAACAAAAGAATAAGAGAAAACCAAAGGAAAAAAATTAAATAAATTGGATGAAATGGAAGTAACCAAAATACTAGATGTAGTTTAAAACAATGGTTATAAGGATGCTCAAGGATCATAGGGGAACAATGGATGATATCAGTGAGGATTTAAACCAAGAGATAGTAAGCATTAAAAAGGACATAAAACCATAAACAAGAACCAATCATCAGAAACCAAGAATACAATATCTGAAGGGAAGAATACACTAGAAGGAATCAACAGCAGGTTAGATGAAGCAGAGGATTGAATCAGAGAATTAGAGAACAAGATAACAGTAAGCACCCAAGCAAAGCATCAGAAAGGAGAATTTAAAAATATGAGGAGGGTCTAAATAACCTCTGGGATAAAATGAAGTGCAACAACATCCACATCGTGGGGGTACCAGAAGGAGAAGAGAGTGAGCAAGAGATGACAACCTATTTGAAGAAATAATGGCATTAAACCTCCCTAGTGTGGTGAAGGAAAAAGTCACACAAGTTCAGGAAGCAAGACAGTTCCAATAAAGATGAACTAAAATACACCCACACCAAGACACATCATAATTGACATGGCAAATGTTAAAGACATAGAAAATCTTTATTTCAGCAACAAAGAGGCAGTTTGTTACCTACAAAGGAAATTCCCATAAGGTAAACAACTGATTTTTTCAACAGAAACACTTCAGGCCAAAGGGATTGGTATGAAGTATTCAAAATGATGAAGAGCAATGACCTGCAACCAAGACTACTCTATCTAGCAAGGCTATCATTTAGCATTGAAGACAAAATAAAGAGTTTCCCAGGCCAAAAAATGAAAAGGCTAAAAGAGTTCATAACCAGCAAACCAGCATTTGCTAAAGGGACTGCTTTAAGAAGATGAGATAGAGGGAGAGGAACATAGATATAAAGAAAAAAGTGGCAATAAAGAAATATCTATCTCAATAATAACCTTAAATATAAATGGATTAAATGCTCCAATCAAATGCTTAGGGTAGCTTAATATAAGAAACATGACTCATATATATACTGTAAACAAGAGGCCCACTTCAGAACAAGATTCACACAAGTTGAAAGTGAAGGTATGAAAAAAATATTCCATGAAAATGGAGACAAAAAAAAAGCTGAGGTAGTGATACTTATATTTGACAAAAATAGACTTCAAAGCAAAGGCCATAACAAGAAACAAAGGAGATCACTATATAATACTAAAGGGATAGATCCAACAAGAGTATATAACCCTTGAAAACATATATGCACCCAATATAGGAGCATCTTAATATGCAAGAAAATTTTAGTGGACTTTAAGGAAGTGATTGTCAACAATACAGTTATTGTAGGAGATTTTAACAACCCACTGTCATCAATCAATGGATAGATCTACCAGACAAAAAAATCAACAAGGAGACAGCAACCTTAAATGACACACTAGATCAGATGCATTTAATAGATAGCTTCATAATATTTCAGCCCAAAGCAGTAGAATACATGTTCTCAAGTACACATGGCACATTCTCAGACACAGACCACATGTTAGGACACAAAATAATCTTAAACTCAAGAAGATTGAAATTATATCAAGCATCTTCTCAGATCACAAAAGCATAAAACTAGAAATCAACTACAATAAAACACTCAAGACATTCAAACACATGGAAGCTACAGTATGTTGTTAAACAATGAATGGGTTAACAATGAGGTTGAGGAGGAAATAAAAAAAATTACCTGGAAATAAATTAAAATGAACATACAACCACCCAAAATATATGGGTCTCAGCAAAAAGTAGTCCAAGGAGAAAAGTTCATATCGTTATAGGGCTACCTCAAAAATCAAGAAAAATCTCAAAAAAAATCTAACCTTACACCCACACCTAAAAGAACTACAAAAATTAATAAACAAAAAAGCCCAGAATTAGTAGAAGGGAGGAAATAATAAATGTCAGAGCTGAAACAAATGACATTGTAATTAAAAAAAAATAACAAAAGATCAATAAAACCAAGAGTTAATTGTTTAAAAGCATAAACAAGATTGACAATCTTTTAACCAGACTCATCAAGAAAAAAGGAAAGAAGACCCAAATAAATGAAATCAGAAACAGAAGAGGAAAAGTAACAAATGACATCCAGGAAATACAAAGAATTGTAAGAAAAACTATGAACAACCATATACCACGATATTGGAACACATGGGTGAAATGGATAAATTCCTAGAAACATACAATTTTCCAAACTTGAATCAGGAAAAATCAGAAAACCTAAATACAGTGATGAAAATCAATGAAATTGAAGCAGTAATCAAAAAACTCTCAGCAAACAAATGTCCTGGACTGGATGGCTTCCCAAGCAAATTTTACCAAACATCCAAAGAACTAACACCTACCTTCCTCAAACTATTCCAAAAAAATTCAGAGGAGGGAATACTTGCAAGCTCTTTTGTGAGACCAGCAATATAGCAATTTCAAAACCAGATAAAGACATGGCAAAGAAAGAAAATGATAAGGCAATATTCCTGATGAACATAGATGCTGAAGTTCTTGATAAAATATTAGCAAATTGGCCATAGCAATATATTAGAAAGATCATACAACATGATCAACAGGAATTTATTCCCAGAATGCAAAGTTGGTACAATATTTACAAATTCATAAACATGATACATCACATAAACAAAATGAGAGATAAAAGTCTCATTATCACACAATAGATGTAGAAAAAGCCTTTGATAAAATACAGCAACCATTTATGATAAAAACTTTCAGCAAAATGGGAATAGAGGGATCATATCTCAACATAATAAAGGTCAAATATGAAAAATCTATAGCAAAAATCATACTCAATGGGCAGAAACACAAAATCAGAAACAAGACAGGGATGTCTGCTTTCACCACTCTTATTCAACGTAGTACTGGAAGTCCCAGCCACATTAATTAGAAAAGAAGAAGGAATTAAAGTCATCCAAATTGGAAAGGAGGAAGTAAAACTGTCATTATTTGCAGATGACATCCATATTGTACATATAAAACACTAAAGACTCCACCAAAAAACTACTATAATGTACCCTGGCTGATGTGGCTCAGTGGATTGAGTGTGGGCCTGTGAACCAAAGGATCGCAATTCAGTTCCCAGTCAGGGCACATTCCTGGGTTTCAGGCCAGTCAGTCCCCAGCAGGGGACACACAAGAGGCAACCATACATTGATATTTCTCTCCCTCTCTCCTTCCCTTCCCATCTAAAGATAAATAAATTTAAATTTTTTAAATTTATTCAAATACAAATTAATATTCAGAAATCTGTGACATTTTTATATACCAATAATGGACTATCAGAAAGAGAAATTAAGAATACAATTCCATTTACTATTGCAACAAAAATAAAGGTCCTTGGTACAAACTTAACCAAGCAGATAAAAGACCTATACTTGGAAAACTATAGGATTTTAAAGAAATAAACTGAGAAGGATATAAATAAGTGGAAGAATATATCATGTTCATAGACAAGAAGAGTTATCATCATTAAAATATCCATTTTACCCAAAGCAATCTATACATTCAACACAATTCCTATTTAAAAAACCAATGGCATATTTTATAGAACTAGAACAAATATTCTAAAAAATTCATATGAAACCAAAAAAGACCACAAATAGCTTCAGCAATATTAAGAAAAATGAAGTTTGAAGTTTCATAATACATAATATCTAACTATACTACAAGGTTGTTGTAATTAAACCAGCCTGGTAGTGGCATAAGAACATGTACATATATCAACAGAATAGAACAGAGGCCCAGAAGTCAACCCACACCTTTATTAATATTTATAAAGGTCAATTAATATTTGACAACAGAGGCAAGAGTTACAGTGGAATAAAGACAGTCTCTTAAATAGATGGTAATGGGAAAATTAGACAGTTTCATGGGAAAAAATTAAACGTGACCACCAACTCACATCATACACAAGAATAAACTAAAAATTCGTAAAAGACTTAAATGTAAGTCACAAAACCACAGAAGTCCTAGAAAAAGATAGGGAGTAAAATCTCAGACATCTCATGTAGCAATAATTTTGCCTATATATCTCCTAGAGGAAGGGAAACAAAGGAAAAATCAACAAATTGGATTACATTGAACTAAAAAGCAGAAAATAAACTATCAACAGAATGAAAGAATAACCTATTGGATGAGAGAACATATTTGCTAATGATACATCTGATAAGGGGTTTATCCAAAATTTATAAATAGCTCATCCTACTCAACACCAAAATGAATGGCTATCATCAATAAATCTACAAATGACAAGTGCTGGTAAGAATTTGAAAAAAAGGAACATTTGTGCACTCTTGGTGACAATGCAGATTGGTGAAGTCACTGTGAAAAACAGTATGGAGTGTCCTCAAATATATATAAAAATGGATAGGCCTCATGACCTGTGATTCTACTTTTGGGTATATATCTGGAGAAAAGCCAAAACATTCATTCGAAGAATACATATAAAACCCTATGTTCACTGCAGTGTTATTTACAATAGCCAAGCTATAGAAGCAACCCAAGTACCCCTCAATAAATAAGTGGCTAAAAAGCAGCACTACATACATACAATGAAATACTACTCATCCATTTAAAAAAGTGAAATATTACCATTTGAAATAGCAGTGATGGATCTAGAGGGTATTATGTTAAGTGAAATAAGTCAGAAAAAGACAAATACCTATGATTTCACTTCTATGTGAAACTTAATGAATAAAATAAACACACAAACAAAAGAAAAACAAACTCATAGATACAGAGAACAGACTGATAGTTGGCAGAAGGGAGAGGGTTGGGAGACTGGGTGAAAAAGGTAAAGAAATTAAGAAGTATTCATTGGTAGTTACAAGATAGTCATGGGGAGATAAACTACAGCATATGGAATATAGTCAATAATATCATAATAACTATGTATATGGCCAGGTGGGTACTGGAAATATCCAGAGAAATACTTTGTAAAGTATATGACCATCTAACCACTATGCTGTATACTTGAAACCAATACAAAATAATAATGAATGTAAACTGTAATTTAAAATAAAATTAAAAAATAAAGATTTTTTAAAAGTATATTAACTGGAAAAGAGGCAAACTTTACATTATTATGGGTCAAAATCATTAATACCAATCAAAGAGAAAAGTGAGTTCCTAAATTTAAATTCACATAATATACTATGATTGTGTATGCATTGATGTAGTTATCTGGTTCATTCAATTCTAATTTATGCTACTATTCACCTATGAGAGTAGATAAAAATTTAATAATATTTACTGATTTTCTTCACTGAAATGAAATAAGTTAGAAAGTTATCATTTGTACCCTAAGAGCAAAAGGTTCAATTTTGGAAGATGTGATACTCTTAATTGGAATTGGAAATGATTTTATGACCCCTTTCTCTCCCTTTATGTAGACCCTGAATTCGATTACACAGAGATCACAAGGCAGCATTAAGCTTTAATCTTGACATTAGTGAGTATCGATAAGACACTGCAAATTCTGAACCACTGACCATGATTACTCTTTTCACATGAATCCAACTCAATGGCCATCATTGGTACATTGTTCATAACATCAACTGTTCAATGATATGATTTGGTATTTGACGCTATCTTCTTTATGATGTAAGGAAGTTATTAAAATAAAAGAAGCAAACAATATTTGGGATTTTTTCCCTCTATTACAAGGATAAAGTTTAGCTATAAGTTACTACAGATTCTAACAATAAATAAGTCTCATAACTAGTTAAAATTTTATAAAAAATAAATCTTCAGTAATAATCTATTGACCCTAAAAGCCTACCTTGAAAGGTAACTTTACTTAGACTACATTACATTGTTAAAACATAGAAAACAATATTATCCTAGAAATTTAAATTTAAATTCCACATACCTGTGGGTGGTCATTTTCACTTCTATCAAGCCTTTTTTCCTCTTCCCCTGATGCCACTTCTAAGTCTAGTTTTGTTGAGAAATATATATATTAGTTAAAAGGAACTACTTAAAACAGTTAAAAGCTATAATCTTTATAAAAATGGAAAATACATTTTATCAATTGAGAGTTTAAATTAAGCTTAATCTTTAGCTGAATATTTACTTCTTTAAGAGATACTTCTAATTATTGAAAACTTCAACAAAGCATTTAAGAAATATTACATGTCACAAAGTTTAAGGAACAGAAACACCTCAAATTTTCATTCACAAATTTGTTCACCCAACATTAATGAATAAAGCAATAAGAAGCAAAACTAGGAAGGTGGTGCCCAGCTGCGTAGGCCACTGGGATGGGTGGAGAGCTCCTCCTGTGGTCCTCCTGGAAACTTGGATCCAGGTCAGTTTTGCAGAATGCTGATATCCATGGCTGTAGCATGGACTCCATTTGAAAAAATCCATGGATCATTAATGAACAAAAATATGAGTCATTTTGTATTGTGGCATTCAAATCCTAGCACTATGGGAAAGAGATTTGGAAACCAGAGAGGATTTTTTTTTTTTAGAAAGAAAAACAATCAGAGCTGGTAGGATGGTGGCAGAGCAGGAGAATATATTATGCACAGTTTCCCAGAAGCAGACTGGAAATAAAAATAAAGAGAACAATCACCCGAGTTAAACCAAAGGCTATCAGAAAAAGACTTTTAACCAAGGACAGCCAAAAAAACACCCCTAGACCAGTAGGAAAAGCAGGGACATCTTAAAGGGGCTGGCCCTGCACACACAGGCAGCAGGCTGAGGCAGCAGGGCACCTGTGCGAGCTTCTCCCTCAGAGGAGGGAAGCCGGACCACAGACCAGGCCCCCAAGCACAGGAAACCAGTGCCTGCATCAGGCCACCATGTAGCATTCAGCAGTGAAAGGCCACAGGGGCTCTTTCTGGTGGGGAGAGATGAAAACTGCTGGAGACAAACCTACCATCTGTTTTTTTCTTTAAACAGGCAAAGCACAGGTTTTGTGTTTGCAGCTAGCCACCTTGGGGCCCAGGAAAGGGAAGGTGGCATAGATTGGACTTAGATTGGTGGCACGAGTATGTGGACTGGGAGGCACTGGGGAGAGAATTGGGGGAGTGGCTGTTGGATTTTCGGGACCAGGATATACCTGGGCTACACAGCACCCATATTCCTTGAGAAAAGCTATCCCCTCCCAGGGTAAAATCAATTATGTTACCCTGTGGGATACCACTTCTCCCACCCTCTGCGCCACCGTCTGGAATCCTGTGCTCACCACACCCTCTGAAATCCTGTTCTGTACGCCCTGCACCCTTCATTGTTCTTTTTTCAGTTTTCATCTGTCTTGGAGTTTTCTTTTGTTTGGGTTTTTTTTTTTCTCTTTCTTTTCTACTATCCTGCATCTCAACGCTTACTGAGAAGGCAACAACATAAACAGACCCGGGTGTCAGAGACTGGCTTTAGGGCACAGCCAATCCACACACTTTCCTTGGAAACAGACTGATGCTTCACCCTCATGGGAAAGACACAGAAACACTGACCAGGCATCCAGCAGACCCGAAATCTGGGCTGGGAGAGCCTACTAGGTGTGCAGTCGTGATGAGTACCTGGAAATACTCCTGGACAGATTCAGACTAGTATCTTGGGAAGGGGAACACACCCACCATCTTCCCTGAAGTCTGAATGGCACCTACCATGGGAGATCCAAAAATCATAGCCTCTGGTTTCCACCAGAAGCCATACCAGAAATAGTTGGCTCTGCAACTAAACTAAGATGGACAGTAGGCTAGCAGGCAGAGGCAGATACTGTGGTGACTTAGGATATTTGCTGACACACACCTGGAAACAGTGCTAATGAAAGTCAGCTTTGCAGAACAGCTTGGCCCACCCTAGGAACAATCATGCCCAGAGAAATCAGCCACAAACTGTGGATTACACTTTGCTACAATAGGCCATGCTACTAAGACAGGGAGTCAAAGCAGCTCAACCCAATACATAGAAACAAACATAGAGAGGATGCCAAAATAAAGAGACAAAGAAATATGAGCCAAGTAGAAGAACAGAACAAAACTCCAGAAAAATATCTAAACAAAAAGAAGACAAGCAATCTATCAGATAGAGTTCAAAACACTGGTTATAAGGATTCCCAAGGAAAGCATTGTGTACTTCAACAGTATAAAAATGACCCATGCAGAAAGGAAGTTTACACTAGGTGCAATAAAAAAAAAATTCCACTGAACCAACATTGGAGAGCATGAAACCAAGAATCAAATCAATGATTTGGAACATAAGGAAGAAAAAAAAACTAACAAACACAACAGCAAGAATAAAAAAGGAACCAAAACAAAACAAAACAAAAGGCTAAGGAGAATCAGGAAAAATTTCAACCCCACCAACATCCAAATCACAAGGGTGCCAGAAGAAGAAAAAGAAAAGCAAGAAAATGAAAACTTCTTTGAAAAAATAATGAAAGAAAACGTCCCCAATTTGGTGAAGGGAATACACGTACAAGTCAAGGAAGCACACAGAGCTCCCATCAAAAATGACTCAAAGAGGATCAGATCAAGATACATCTGATACATCTTATTACAATGCCAAAGGTTAACAATACTGAAGCATCTTAAAAGCAGCAAGAGAAAATAAGAGAGTTCCCTACAAAGGAGTTATCATGAGAATGACAGCTGATATCTGAAAAGAAACTTTGCATGTCAGAAGAGAACAGGAAGAAGTACTGAAAGTAATGGAAAGAAAGTACCTACAACCTAGACTATTCTATCCAGAAAACCCATCATTTTGAAAGGAAGGGAAGATAAACTGCCTCACAGACTAGACAAAGATAGAGGAGTTCCCCATCACCAAGCCATTGTTGTATGAAATGCTAAAAGGACTTATTTAAGAAAAAAAATCAAAACTATGAACATCCTAGTGGCAATAAATTCACAACTATCAACAAGGGAATTCAAAAAACAAACTAAACAAGAAGCAGAACAGAAACAGAATCATAGTTATAGAGTTCATTTGGAGGGTTAGCAGTTGGTAGGAGAAAGGGGAAGCATGAGAGGAAAGGTGCAGGAATAAAAAAATACTAATTGGTAGGTACAGAACAGACATGGAAATATTAAGAACAGTATAGGAAATTAGGTAGCTGAAGAACGTATATCCAAAACCCATGGACATGAACTAAGGAAACAATGGCAGAAGGAAAGGGGGTAGATGGGGATAAAGGAGCAAAGGGAAAAAACTGGAACAACTGTAATAGCATAATCAATAAAATATATTTCAAAAAACACAACATGATAGCAACATCAGTTTTACCCTAGAAAAGTCAAACTTCAAAAACAGCATTTTAAAACATTAGAAAAATCTTATAGAGTAAAAAAATTAACTTCTGGGAATCCTTAATAAGCGCAGGGATTCTGAACGGGTAATTCTATGGCATCAAATTGAAAATAAAAACATCTTATTTAGAGTTTATGTATTATAAATCTTGATTTTCTTCCTGTAAATATCAAACATGAATCACAACAATAGTGATTACATTACTTATGTCAAAACCTACCATTAAACTTCCAAAAGAAACAAAATAGGAATACTAACAAAATTAGCATGTCATATAATTTCATGTATATCTTTCCAGAGTTAAATTTCTAGAACAAAATTTACCTGATATGGATGTTTGCACAGAATTTTCTCTGACTGATTTTTTGGGAACAGGATCTTTCACATCAACAGCATGCTGAATAAGTTTTCAAGAAATAACAGATTAATAAATAATATACATTTCAAGTGATCTGTAATTAATAACAAAATATATAAACATAAAAGTTATTACCTTTAATGAAATATATGTTTCAGAAGAATCTAAAAAGCAAAGGGACATATACTCAATTACATGAAAATATGAAACCCAACCACACATTCATGCCGGATTAGTATACAACACAATCCTCATGCTTGGTTTACAAATGAATACATTAGGAATTACTATTTTCTTTTTCCTATTCAGGTGGTAGATGGATAACAATAAGAACTACACAAAAATACAGAATACATTACAAATACAAACAGAACAAATAAGAATATAGGTAAAATAAAACATGCACTTCAGATGTCGAGTATAGTTATGTTACTGAAGATTCTACCTAAAAGAGAAATGTGTGCATATGCCAAATACGTCTTCATGCCTGACGAGAGAAAAGTGATCTTCAATCAGAGAAACAAGTTGTGACCCAAATAGAATACACATGAAAGAGAACGCAACAGCATATCCATCAAGTTAAAATCAGAAACATTTCTACCTTAGGCCAATAAGTATTTAGATGTCCATCGATGTGCTCTGTAATTTGAGAAGTACACAATTGAGAGGACGGGTCAGTTTAGGGCATCAGTTGTTTATCAACGGAGAATGTCTTATGACATCATCAGCTTGGCTTTGCGCTTACGAAGTAACAGTTCACAGAAACATTCAACTTCTTCCATACCACTAGAGGCTGCTGGTATGCCTACATTTATTGCATCATCTACTTTGGCCATCTTCGTTTCAGAATCTACTCAGGCAAGCAGGTTCCTAAAACATATCTAAGACCTACAGCCAACATCGTACCCACTGGGGGCAAAAACTAAGAGTTTTCCCTCAAAGAACAAGATAAGCCAAGGATGTCAACTGCCAACACTACTATTCAACAAAGTACCAGAGATCCTGGCCAAAGCGATCACACTACAAGAAGAAATGATACACATGCAAACTGGGAAGCTGGACGTAAAACTGCCATTCATCGCAGATGACAACACGGTATGCGTGGAGAATCCTATGGAGCCCTCCAAAGCAACTACTCGACCTAATAGGAGAGTGTCACAAGACGGCGGCACTCCAAGTCCATATTCAGAGAGCAAAGGCAGTTTTCTACACCAACAACGAAATATCTGCGACAGAAACCAGGGCAAAATGCCAACCTGATGCAAAAAGAGGAACAAACAAGTACCTCGGAATAAACCTAACAGAGGATGTGAAAGACCTATACTCAGAAAACTACACAACACAAAAGAAAGAACTGAAGAAAGGTACAAATTGATGGAAGTATACCTAATGTTCATTGACAGGAATGATGAACCTCCTCAGAATGTTCATTCTGCCACAGTAATTTAGAGATTCAACGCGTTCCCAGTTCAAACAACAATGATAATTTTCCACAGAGAAGAAACATCTGAAGAATTTACAGGGGAACCATTCACAACCCCAAAGAGCTGCAGCCATTTTGAGAAAGCTGACCAAGTAGGTGGGATCCTCACACCTGACAGCAAATGGTATTACAAGGCCACGGTCCAAAGAACACTCTGATATTGGCATAAGAACAGACACAGAGGTCAATGGAACAGAAGAGACAGCCTACAAATAAACCCAAGGCGCTATGGTGGATTAATATTCCACAAAGGGGGCAGAAGCATTAAGAGGAAATGAAAACAGCCTCTTAAGCAAAAGCTAAGAGAGGGGAATCTGGACAGCTCCACGCAGACACAAAGCAACCTTGACCAGCAATGCACGCCACACACAAAAATAAACTGCATGGATTAAAGGAGACTCAAAAAAAAGTCGTGACACCGTAAAAGTCCTAGAAGAGAGGCTAGGCAGGAGACTCTCGGACATTCCATGCAGCAATATTCTCACCATTATGACCACGGAACCAAGGCTCATAAAGG
>PVKM010036013.1:0-14965 GCA_004027735.1 Carollia perspicillata
GTTTCCTTGCCAGTGCCCAACACTGCATATTTGGATTTTTGTAAAGTCAGCACCCTGTTCAAGGTATCAATTTCAGAACAAGTTAGGATGATGGTAACTGCTGTAATAAACTGAACCACTAGTGGCTTCGCAAAATAAAAGTTTATTTCTCTTACATAACAATTAGATGGAGAGAAAGAGAGAAGGAGAAAGGTATGTGTGGAGAGAAAGGGAATAAAAAGACACATCTTCGTAAACATCTTGGCTCATAAGTGATGACAACAACACTTCTGTTTATATTCTACTGACAAAAGCTGGTCCAATGCTTGCCTAGATGCAGGGGGTCTGGGAGATATCATCCTTGGCTTAACAGGAGCTTCTCAGTGACAACTTTCTCTCACAAAGGTGAAGCATACATTTAGGTAGACATCCAGCCATCCCTGTTGTAGTCATCTTCCTCTAGAATAAATTAGGGGGAAAAAAGGTTTGAATTCCATTCACTGGCTGGTTAATCTGTGCTATGATGTCACCTACCCTGCTTCACTCCTGTCTCCTCTTCGGCTCTCCACCCAGACTTCTTTGACTACCACGTCTCCTTCATTCTTTGAGCGTCACTTGTAGCTCTTGTATGTAACAGACTCTGCCTAAGTGCTTTGGGATAAAGGATGGTAATTATGCCATAAACCAGAAACTAATTCTAATTGAGTGTTAGATGTCAGTGCTCCTAGAAATGTGTTTTCCATTTTCCAGTGTAATGGTTTGCTCACTGGCCCAGATCTCCTTGGGGATCCAGCCATGTGCTTGGCGTTTCCCTTCCTCTAGACTTTTGCTCACATCCCTTCAATTAGGATTTTCCCTGTATCCTTTTTCAAGGTGCCAGTGGACTTGGTGTGCAAGCACATAGGAGGACTTGCCCATAATAGCCAAACAGTACGTTATGTTTTTTTCTAAAACAAAGCAGCAGTTATTTGGCTAAGAGGACCTAATGCTTTTTCCTACAAAGCCCAATTGGCTAGAAATTGTAACCAACTTAAAAAAAAAGGCATGCAAATATTTGTTAACTATTTTCATACGTAAAACACTCTTCTTGGTCACCAGGTTAAACAAAACTGGTCTTGACCCTCACAGGAAGTAAAATGTCTCTGAAAGCAAACATAGAACCTCAGTAGCCAAGTGGAATGGGTCTACCCTAAGCCCAGACAATCGATTATTCTCTGTGAACTATTTGGAAAGGTGATGGACAATGTCAAGGCTGCTGGAAGTGAAAGACTGAGGAGCAGCATGTGGGCTGTGCTGTGCTAAATTGGGGGAGTTGGGGCATTATGCTTCTAGTCACCTGATTTATTTTTTGCAGACTTCAGGACTTGAGCCATTTAGGTTCTTTTTTCACTTTCTCCTTTTATTTTCTAACAGTGGGTACTCAGCAACGTCAGGATAAACTGGTCTTAAATGGAGATCAGCCATGTAGGCAAACATGGTATCTCAGGGGAATGGAAATGGGGCAGATGGTAATTTAAGGAGGCAGAAAATTAGATATGAGGAGTATTGAGGTGGGGATTCCTGGTTAAATATGGGGAGGGGAGTCTGGGATCAAGCAGTATTTGGAGATTTAGACAGGAAGGGGCAGGTAGGACAGGCAGAATTAGGATGATCCAGCTTCATAGGCTGAAATGCTATAGTGTGTGGACACGAGAGTTTAGGAAGATATCTACCCTCAGTAACTAGCAGGGGCCTGTTTTGAGGAAAACAGTGTGATGGTGACATTTGCTACATAGGAATTCAGGACGGGGGACAGGCCCCTTTCCCATGCAAGCATCAAACTACCTTCATGATGTTTCTGGACATCTGTGAAAGCTTACTAACTGGACTCTTAGCTTCTGTTCTTGTTCTTTTAGTCCATCTGCCCTTTGTTTTTTGTTTTTTTGTTTGTTCGTTTTTTACAAAAGGCAAATTTGATTATATTCCTGGTCTACCCTGAAATGATTTCCCACTTTTCTTAGAGTAAGGCCTAAATCTCTACTTTGAAAGTTACCATATTTCTTTTTCATTTTCCAAAGCGTCACTAGTGTAAGGGTGTTGTTCATAACAGGCTCTGGTCAGTCGGGCCCTGCCCGTCTCAGGCACACTTGCCCTTCGTTTTCTGCTACAATTTCTGGCATTCTTTTAGTTACCTAAGATCTACTTGCCATAAGGCTTGTGCATGCACGTAGTTGATTGAGATACCCTCTCTTCCCAGTTTCATCTATTTAACTTAATCATGCCCCTGATGTCAGGTCAACTGTCACTTGCTAAAAGGAGCCTTTGTGGGCACCTAGAATAGGATGTGTCTCTCCATTATTCTCATCTCCTAGCACCCTACATTATCCCTTGCAACACTTACCCCAATTCTAACCTTAAATTATGGGTAATTACTTATTTGCTGACATTTTCCTGTGTGAGAATGGAACTCAGTAAAGGAAGGGACTGTCCTTTTACTCACTACTTTATCCACAACTCGATGCACATAGCAGAGGTTCATTGTATTTGTGGAATCAGTGAGTGAAGGAATGGATGGAGCGGGGACCTATGTCAGGTCCAGGGTTGTAACGCAGCACCTGGAGTGCAGTTACCAAGAACAGTAGGCAGAGTGGGGTGGAGGAAGGCCAGGGCAAGTTTCCCTGATGCTGGAGTGCTAGGCCATGCCCCTGAACAATTTACACTCATACACTCTTTGCATTCTTCTGGACAAGGGCCAGGATAGTCCTAGATTCTGTGATGAAGCCGAGTTTGTAAGTGCTTGTCCAGGGGCTAGCAATGTCAGAACAATAGTAGCTGGTGGAATGATGTACAGACAAAGCATAACATGGTGCATACAGTAGAATTTTCCTCCCACATCCCTGTTTCAGAATAGAATTCAGCCTCACAACTTGACAGGAAGGCTGTCTAGGCCTGTGCTATCCAATAGAACTTAATGTAACAACGGAAAAGTTTCTATGTCTGTGCTCCTCCATGCAGTAGTCACTAGCCATATAAGCTGTTGGACTTGTGAGACTGAGGAATTAAATTTTAAATTTGATTTAAATTTAAATAGCCATCTGTGGCTAGTGGTTGTAATACCAGACAGTGAAGACCTGGACTATCATTAGCATGAATTACTTTAGGAAGCCCTATGTTTCAAAAGCAGAATGGTGTAAATTCTAGAAATCCACTTAAGATCAACGTTTGCCTCCAACTAACCATATATAAGCATATAAGCTATCTCTTGAGTCCAAGGCTTATTTTGACTCTGATGAGTATCTCCTAGGAACATCGTAGTAAAGAGATCTGTACGTACTGTGTCTTGTTTCTATCCATAGGAATTATGCTTTATTGAAGGCATTTCTTTCTTTGTAAGAACTGTACGTAAAATATACAAATGTATAACATTATCTTTGCAAGTATCTGTATAATGTGACCTTAAATGCTTTCCCATGCCAACTTTTCCCAAACAGATTTTTTAAATTTTTCTTTGTTCCCTTTCCTCTTCTCTCTTGCCTTCTTCCTCTATTCTTGTTTCCTTTCTAACCTCTACATTGTAGAGGAACCCAACACTGTGTCCTTTTACAAGTTCCTATTCTTATGCATATTGATTTCTTTTCTTTTGTGCTTATTTACAAAAGCTGTTTTATCAGAGCAGATCATTAACAAAAACAAAAAACATTCTCTGAAATGATGATAGCTCTTGACCTGTCAACTGATACATTTTTGGAGATTTATCACATAAAATAATTTCAATACTTATATAAAGAATGTAAAGTAAAGTGTTATACTGTTTTTTAAATAGTTATCAACAAGATAACATCATAGTTACTTTCAAGCCTTTGAAAGTTACCCTGTCTGGACCTCTTGAATTCCTTGTTTTGCTTTTCACAAATAAAAGGCTTTCCATCCAGTAGGATAATACCAGAATGAGAAAGTGGTGTTTAGAAGGCAAAATTCTGAAATATAACATTAAAGAAACATTTGAAAGAAGGTGGTTCGTCTTTAGTCTTTTTCTCTGGTCTGTATAGTTTAGAACAAATGTGTCTTGGGGCTTTCATGCTAAATGTCTCCAGTTCATCAAATCACAATTATTAATCAGGCTATCATTAAATTTTAATTTACTTTTGAGGTAACTGTAATTTTAAATTTGGAATCCTATTTTTTTCTAAATCTAAGGAGAGTATTTTCATTAGGCCCTGTAGAAAGAGTGCACACAGAAAGCTTAGAAGCTATCGAAAAGCTACTTTTAACCTTGGCTTTGGTTTCATTCAAACCCAGCAAAATACTTGGTTTTCTGTGTAATTAACATATTTTGTAATCAATGTATACAGCTAAATTAGAGCATTTTAGTAAGGATATTTGCCAGTTTTTTAAAACCTAGGGAGCCATTTATTTTTAAATTTTAATTTATTTAAATTTAAGTACTCCATGTAGCTAGTAGGTGCCACATTGGACAACACGACTCTAAACTCTTAGACATTATTTATGCAACTAATACATTAAAACACAAATTTATCAGGTTAAAGTTTTAGAGACAAATATGTTGATCACAAAAATACATAATCAGATCCTTCTAAATATTTATAAAAATTAAATGCTTACATATCATATTTGAAAATGAGCTTTAAATACCTTAAAATCAGGAAAAAGACACAAGAATTACCCAAGTTCTTATGACTTATTCTTATACTTATTATTAAATGATAATAATAATAGAGGTATTTATTATGTGAATTTAAGTTGGCTGCTTTATTAACATTCTTCTTCTTCTTCTTCTCCTCCTCATCCTCCTTCTCCTTGTTATCTCTTCCTTCCTAGGTTAGAATCCCATCTTGAATGTTCTTAGATTATAGGTTCTGAATCATCAAACAACCATTTTTCTAAATTGAGATATTGAATTATTAGCTTTTGGAGTCCAGTTGTAATTTTTGGACTTACGATGACATGGTCTGACCTGGGTCTCGTTTTAATAGAAATGAGCCTGCTATGTCAGTGGGGCTTTCTAAGTTCACTGTATGCTATTTTGTATTGCCTTTAGTTGTTTGGAACTTTTTTTCCCCCAAATGGTATGTTCTTTAAGGTCTGTTTAAGACAATGTTATATACAGTCTCCTAAATTGATGTATTTTGACCTCCTTTGCAAACATTGCTAGAAAATTATACATAATATCTGCCACCTTATTTTAATGTGTAAGACCATTGAGGTTTCCTCTCCCAGGAGAAAAGAATAAAGTCTACATAAAAACATCTCCTTTTTAGTGCTGTTGGCCAGTCCAGCACCTTGGAACACAGTTCCTCTGTACATGACCAGTGATGCTGATTGACTTTGGCTCCTCTTTCCACCTGGTTATTGGCTGTGACCACTTGTGATGACTTACTCCAATTTCTTGTATCCACTCTCCCTACACAGTACATCTGCATATGTTCATTTGCATAGGTTGTATATTTAATAAAACAGAATACTCACTTATATTAACAATTCTCTCCATGTTAAAAATAATACAAAGCAATGTTATTCTGTTAGGATCACTTCGCTTCTGTAGTTTTACATAAATTTTCTCTTTTTAAAATAACATAATGGATATTTAATTGCTCAATTTGTACTAGATGACTAGCTCCTCTTTGCTGTTGGATACTCAAGTAGTTGCCAGTTGGCCACGGGAGTAGGCTGTCTTTAAGTCCTTCAGCGTCACACAGACTTTGAAAATGTCCTTACATTTTTAACCACAAGATGCTACATTCTGTTTATGATAATTTACTCAGGATTAGTTACCTTGTTTTTTTTATGGAAAGGGGTGTGCATGAATATTGATGATGAGCAAAGACTTTGAGTTGGGTTGCTTAAATGACAGAAATGCATGTATAAATATACATATTTGTATATATATTTCTATTTAAGTCCTTGGGTTCACATTGATTTTCCCCCATTTTATCAATTATTATTAAATTCTTTAAACTTCATGTCTAACATAAACTTTTTCTTTATAATATGCCATTTAGATTTGTGATTTCTACTTTAAGCTGAAAATGTACTCTCTTTTTATTGAAAACTTTTGTCTCGTTAACCACCATTTTGAATGGTGAGGAGTCACAGAATGTTGGAACTGGCAGGGGTTTTAGAGATCATTAGTGTGTTCCTTTTGTTTTACAGGTTAAAAAAAATCAAATGTTCACACAGACTGGGCAACTTGACCTAAGTTGGATGCATATGTATACGTGTGTGTGTGCACACCCCCCCCTTCTTAAATTGTTAAAAATTATTAGTCATATGTCCCAGGGGTTGGGCTTTGATGAGTTCCCTATAAAGTATTTTTGGGATCCTCAGACAGAGTTAGAGATGGATCAGAATGTCTTAGGTTCTGATTTAGAACTTGATTCTTTTCCCCTAGGATACTTCTCTGAGGCCATAACTGAGTGTAGATATTAAATCAGGCCTTGCTCAGACCAACCTCAATCAGTTTAGAAACCCAAGGGATTATCAAACCACTCCATAGTTGGAATGGGGAAAAATATGATGTCACAAGGATAGTCCAAGTCTTGGGTTACTCTGAGTTTGTACAGTCTGTGTGTCTGGCATGATTGCTCTGTAATTTAAGAAATTTCCAAGATAAATGGTATGCCTATGGCTGAACTCCAGCATGAAAATTAGATAAATCAGTAGATACTCTGAGAATCATAGAAATTATCTACTTCAATTTACTTATTTACAGAACAGTAAAACAAATCTGGTTTAAGTTTTCTTGGATATTAAATTATTGTGGCATCAGAATACATAGTGAAAAATTTGCTAACATTTTTCAGAGTTAGAAGAAAAATAAGCAACAATATACTTTAATTAGATATAAAACAGTTTTCTGATTAAAGTGTTTTTGGATTGCTAGAGTTAAAGCTTTCCATCTGATATTTTAAGCCATTTTAATTCAAATAGAAGTCAGAAAAACATAACATGTGTGCTACATTCATTAAAAACACATTTTTTGTAGTTTTGCTACACAGCAAAAGCTAAGGGTGAAAATTCATTATCATTACCATCTTATATCTAATAAGACAAGTTTGTGGACTGGGATGGGAGTAAGAGACAGAAAACTGTACTTGAACAACAATAAAAAAAAGACAAGTTTAACATAATAATCTAAAATTGTAAGACTGTTATCCTTCATCTATGGAGCCATTTTTTAGGCATTTTATAAGATTTGGAACCCAGTATTTGATATGTGTAGTAAATGCTTAATAAACATTTTCAAACAAATTAATGAAATAATCAATTTAATTCATTAATTCATTTAATTTCTCAAAGATGTTTTAACATTACAAATGGTAGTAGCTAAGGCTGTAGCTCTCATAAATGAAGATTATATTCTACAAAGCCCCCAAATTTAGGCATCTGCATCATTTAGTGGTATTTTATACCTCTCTCCTCCTTTACATCAGATAGAATGCTTTACATAGGTGCACAAATCCAAAAATATAATGTTCTTTGTAGTATTTCTTTTCTTTCTAAGCATTTTTTAAATTTTATTTTAATGGTTATTCAAGTACAGTTGTCTCCATTTTCACCCCACCAGGCCCCCCCGACTCCACCCATCCCTGCCTTCTACCCTCACACCTACCCCCTTTGGCTTTGTCCATGTGTCCTTTATACATGTTCCTTGATGGCTCTTCCCCTATTATCCTTCTCCACTTACTCTCTAGTAACTCTCAGTTTGTTCTTTATTTCAATGTCTCTGGTTGTGTTTTGTTTGCTTGTTTGTTTTGTTGATTAGGTTCCACTCATATGGTATTTCTCTTTTACCACCTGGCTTATTTCACTCAGCATAAGGCTCTCCAGTTCCATCCATGCTGTAACAAAGCATGCTGTCCTTATTTCTTTCTACTGCATAGTATTCCATTGTGTAAATGTACCACAGCGTTTTTATCCCCTCATTTACTAGGTTGCTTCCAACACTTGGCTATTGTAAATCGTGCTGCTATGAACATTGGGGTGCATAGGTTCTTTTGGATTGGTGTTTCAGGGTTTTTAGGATATAATCCCAGCAGTGGAATTGCCAGGTCAAAAGGCAGTTCCATTGTTATTTTTCCGAGGAAATTCCATACTGTTTTCCACAGTGGCTGCACCAGACTGCATTCCCAACAATGTACTAGGGTTCCCTTTTCTCCACAGCCTCGCCAGTCCTTGTTGTTTGTTGCTTTGTTTATGATGGCCATTCTGACTGGTGTGAAGTGGTATCTCATTGTGGTTTTAATTTGCATCTCTCTGATGGCTAGTGATGCTGAGCATTCTGTCATATGTCTCTGGGCCCTTCATATGTCCTCCTTTGTAGTATTTTTATAGGTTCTTTGAGAGCAAGAGCTGCTTTACTCAATTTTATATACTCTGTACTCAATGTACAATATAATCATGGCCAAGTAATGCATTGTTTCAGGAGGAAGGGAAAGAATGAGAAAGGGATAATGGCTCTAAATCAGTATGTGTTATTTATAGTTGCTGATCTTTTTCCATTCTGGCCCTTACTGGAATAGTAGAAACTACAGACTGTGGTGCAGTCAGGAATCATCAATAATTAGGTTCAACTCTTCAGTATTTATAGGTTTAACTGGATTTGAGATACAGGTGTCCCCCACTTTCTGAAAGTAGAGCATTCCTATGAGCATTCCTTTTGTAATTCAAAATGGTGTAAAGTGAAGGAGCAATCACCTTAGGATACATTTGCTAACAGATAGACAAAATAAATTGAGATAAAGGACAGCTGCTCACAGACAGTTCAGAGAACCAGTGACTTGCAAAGTGCATTTTCGAAAAGCAGGGGATACCTATGGCTCGATTGCTCTTGCTTCACATTTTCTTCCTCTTCCATTGTTTTAATTTGATATTTATTTTGGATGCCTGAGGTGCCAAGGGCTAGTGGGAAGAACATGGTTTCAGAAACAGGAGATGTGGTTTCTAGCCCTGATGCTGAATGGACCCTGGGAAGATCATTAGCATCTTCTAGTGTTATCCTTCCAAATACTGTGAATTTTATATTGTCGACATTTAAAAAGTACTATTTAAGCATGTATCTTTACTATAAATCTCCAATACTGAGGCTAATAGCACTAGTTCTGAACGTCAGATACTAACACTTGTTAGTTTAGTTTAAAAAATTTAGAATTGCCGAAAGAGTTCCCAATCGTTCCATCTCCATCTATGGAAAATTATGACCTTTAATATATTTTATGCATGCCACTCAGGCCAAGGAATGGATGTAATGGTACAGGAATTAGTTAGGTTCATTCTTTCCTTTTATAGCATGCTAAAAAGATTGCTCAATATTGGTCCCATATTTCCATTTATTTATCATTCTGAGGCCTCTAGAATCCTGCCATTCAAAGAAAATTTCCAGCATCATAGAAGGTTAAGAACATGGTCTTGAATTAAGTTAATGCTGGATTGGATCCTGGAACTGGTATTTCCTAGTTGTGTCATCTTGTGCAAGGAACTCACCTTTCTGATCCTTAGTTTCTTTTCTGTAAATAAAAGACAAAATACTGACCCCCAGGTGGTTGAGAATTAATGAGCATTCTAATTATGAGGATTAAATGGGATAAGCCTAGTGGCTGTATGCTGTACTGATCACTCATTATGTTGTAGGTGGCAAAAATTATAATTATTAACAAAATTCACGAAGATCACTACTTTGGCCCTCCTTTAGATACAACTCCAGGACTATCTCTGCCTTCTAGGAAATATAATTTCTACTTGTGGACCTTTTGATCTTAAACTGAAGTAAAGTTCAGATCGCAAATCTGAATCTGATAGCCATGGCTTTCTTTACATACCCATGGCTTTTGTTATATAGGCATGTTCTTTTATTAGAGTCCTGACTACAGAGGGCTTGCAGAGTTGAGTGCTTCAGATATCACCTTCTCCAAATCTAGGAGAATCTGTCTTTTCCTTGAAGAAAAAAACAAATAGTATAACAGCATTAAAGAAGAACTGAAGAAAGGGGGAAACATCCATGATTTCTCCGTCTTTAATCAAGCTACTTCTTTCAGTAAAAACAATAGCTCTTCTTTATTTCTGAATATTTTCACTCTAGGTCCAAAATAATATTCCCTATTATACTATCATAATCATAATTTTTATGATTCTTGCACACTGTTTTTTGAATTATTTATTTCAAGTCTGTATCATCTGGTACAAGTCACATGAACTTGGGGCTTCAGTCAGTCCATCTGTGTATCCTAATTTTCACATTTTTATTTTAGAAAATGTTGATGGAATACACTGAGCTCATTTTCCTTATCAAATGCTTTGATATTTGCTTATCAAATTGTGCTAAATTAGATTATTAGCAGTAAATTTTAACATTCTAAGATTCATAGATGCCAGTAGGTCATTTTATCCATCTGCCTTAATGTTCTTACCATTAATTATTTATTATTATTGTAGCTTCCTAGCATATTACCCAACAGAGACACATGGTAGATTAAGAAGGGGGCAGTGATGAGAGGAGGACTATTTATAAACTGCCATTCACAGATGGATGCTAATAAATGTTGTTTAATGATCCTCACTGATGACAGGGTGAATGAAAAACATTGTTCATGAGGGACGTGGAGTTGGATGTCTATAGTTCAGTGAACCTCTTCCCTTTCCTCCTTAACAAACCAAAAAAAATATCAAACATACAAATACTTGTGACATATTCTGATTTTTTTAATTAGTTCCATTAATGAAGGAACCCATTGGTTTGTTAGACACTGTATTTTTTTCATGCTGGAATCTAGAAACCATTTTTTTAAAATATGCTCAGTCAGGAAAGGTACCAATGGATGTGACTACACTGAGTATCTTGGGGTAAGTTTTGAAAGTAGTCTGCTTTGAGTCTGAAAATGTAGCCACTTATTGTGATTTGAATGTAGTGGGAAAAATTTCTGTTCCTCACCTTAAGTTATTTTCCCAACTCAAATACTGCTCTGTTTGTATTTCCATTATTGTAGGGTCATTCCTTTGACAACTTTGTCCTTCTTTTAAAGTCTTCATACAGCAATACTTATATTACTTAGAAAAAGAAAAGGTCATTATTGAAGAGTATAAGCTCATCTTTAAAAATTATTTAGATTCACTAACTTTGATAGTTTTTCTTTACTCTATTTTTTTTATTGGTAGAAATTTAATCATATTGGCTTTGCTGGCTTGAATATTTTTCCTAAGAGTGAGTAGAAGCTGAGAAATAGAAATTCACTTTTGTCCAATTTTAAACTTAAGAAATTTACAGGTCAAGAAATTTACATGCCTGAACTTTTTCATTTGTCATTTTTTCAGGGGAATGTGTAGATATGAGGTATTCACACAAAAATCTCATTGATCCTTAAAATTCCAGTGATAGAAGGCACTTTGGAGGCAATCTTGTCAGTATCTCAACAGGGGAGAAGTTGCTTCTGTGCCTCCCTGTAAGTGGTTACCTGGGATCTGCTAGAATATTACTGGGTCCAGGAGTGTTTTGAGGCAACATATTCCATTTTGGGTCAGCAATAATTATTGGTGAAACTTAATTCATCGCTTTTTCCCCACATAGTTCCAGTAAACCCAGCTCTTATTTTGAACCCAGGCCTTGTTAAAATAGGCAAACCAGGGCCAGCAGAACTAAGCCAATTAGACGTCACCACAATAAACTGATATTTGATGATATTAACCAAAACAAAAAGGATAATAGTGCTTTGAAATTCATTATTAACTCAATCATTTGTGCTTTTGGGTAATCCACAAACATTTCTTAAGCACTTGTGTACCAAAGATGTAAATATGGACAAGAAATATTCATCACTTTTAAGTACGCACAGCAAAGAATGTGTTTTCAGTTAAAGCTCACATGTATCTCCTTCTTCTCCATTGCAGCTATCATGAGTCATACTTAGTTGCTGGTATATTTGTATATAGAATGTCTATCTACCTCCATTAGAAGATAAGTTTCGTGACGTCAGAGACTGTGCCTCCAGCAGAGCAAGGCCTCATAAATATTTGCAGAATGAACAAATAGGAAAGAATTCTAAGTGAATATTTATGCTACAATGAGAAAAGCACTATAATAGATAGAACAAACTTCTAGCCTATTGTGGCAGAAGAGATTAAATCTCCCTGGACAAGATATTTGTTCTTGACCTTGAGTAACGAGTAAGAGTTTATCAGATGGAGAATGTGGACAAGAGCATTTTATACATGAAAGTCATATTGGGATTTGGGAGTGGCATGTAATGTGAGGTAGTTGGAATGGGAGGAGAGTGATTTTTAAATAAAATAGAAAACTGATCATTTACTTTTGCATTCAACTGTATGCCAGGCACTTGGGGTAAAGTAAGGAATAAGATCAAATGTGATCCATGTCTCAAGGAACTTAAAGTCTAGTGGGGAGATTGGATATTAACCAAATTATCAAAATGCTCATCTCCAAAAATATAAAACTATTGTTTTAACAAGTGCTCTGGGTAAAAGGCAGCTGATATTATTAATATATCAGTTCTTAAAACAGGAGGATTATTATACAATCAAGGAAATCAGGGGGCTATCTAAGATGTGATCCTTGAGTTGCTATCAGCAGATGAGGAGGAGGGAAAATAGGTATGCAGATTCCCTGTGGTGGGGAGAGACTGGCAAATGCAAACAAAGAAAAAACTAAAACAGAGGAGTGAGAGGGAGCAAAGTAGGTGATAGAACTGCAGAGGAAAGTAGAGGACAGACCTTACAGTCTTTGGGTTGTGTCTTTATCCTGAGAGTGGGCAGTGTGGGAGTGTCTTCTACAGGAGATGGCCCTGATCTGCTGGTGTTGGGGCTGCAGTGTGCAGAAGTGACTGGAGGGGTCAGGAGCAGAAGGAGGGAGCTACCATAAAAACCGGTACTAGGGAAGCAGAGGTCATGAGAGCAATTCTATGAAGTGTACCTTTCTTCAGTAAATGGTCAAGTTGCAGGCCTGCAGCCATTGCTCTTTAAAGAAACAAACAGTATATAAGAGATAATGCAGTTTAATGCATGTAGTTGGAATCAATATTTTAACATGGGGTACACAAAGAAATAAAAGCTTTAAAATTTTTTTAAATTTTATTTTAATTGTTGTTCAAGTACAGTTCTCTGTCTTTTACTCCCATCCCAGTCGACCCCCCCAAGTGCTCCCCACCTCCCTCCCATTCCCACCCCCCTTAGTTTTTGTCCATGTGTCCTTTATACTTGTTCCTGTAACCACTTCCCCTTTTCCGTTGAAATTACCTCCCCTCTCCCCTCTGGTTACTGTCATCCTGTTTTCTATTTCCACGTCTTTGGTTATATTTTGCTTACTTGTTTGTTTTGTTGCTTAGGTTCCTGTTAAAGGTGAAATCATACGGTATTTGTCTTTTACTGCCTGGCTTATTTCACTTAGTATAATGCTTTCTAGTTCCATCCATGCTGTCACAAAGGGTAGGAGCGCCTTCATTCTTTCTGCTGCATAGAATTTCATTGTGTATATGTACCATCGTTTTTTGATCCATTCATTTACTGATGGGCACCTAGGTTGCTTCCAATGCTTGGCTATCATAAATTGTGTGCTGCTGTGAAGATTGGGGTGCATAGGTTCTTTTGGAATGGTGTTTCAGGGTTCTTAGGATATAATCCTAGCAGTGGAATTGCTGTGTCAAAAGAAAGTTCCATTTTTAGATTTCTTAGAAAATTCCATACTGTTTTCCATAGTGGTTGTACCAGTCTGCAATCCCACCAACAGTGCATTAGGGTTCCCTTTTCTCCAGAACCTCTCCAACACTTGTTGTTTGTTGCTTTGTTTATGATGGCCATTCTGACCAGTGTGAAGTAGTATCTCATTTAAATTTTTGGCTAGAAGGTGAAAAGCAAAGAATGGTAAAGTAATGGAAAGAGACTTCTATAGGCATCTACAGATCTGGTTCTAGTTCAAGTTCAATAACTACCAGAGGTCAGCCAAGTCACATAACATCAGTTCTCAAAGCTGTAAATAAGGAAATTGGACCAGATCAGATCCTGGCTCCCTTCTGCCATGATCTGTGATTCTACTCTCCAAACACGGGGATATGTAAAGCATGGTATAATGTTTAAGTCACAGAGACTAATCTCAAATCAGACTTCAGTATTTGAGCTTCTAAAAAGCCACATTGCCCATAATGTGTTGATTATGGAGAAGGAAGGGGCTGAAATGCAAATGGAAAGTATATTTTTACTGTTAAATGGAACTCAGCTGAGAATCATCTCTTGTCAAGAATCTTACTACTGAATGTTCCAGACCAATCATCCCATGTTCTAAAAGCTAATTTTATTGGAAGAAGCCCAACAAAATGTTTAAATCCTATCCAAACTTCATAAACATTTTTATTTGGTTTCATAGAGGCCTAATCTAACTAATATGACAAGACACCCAGAAGAATATGAAATTTAAGTTAATCACACAAATAGAAGATTGTATTATCCACATAGAACACCAGGTAGCAAGCAAAGCTTATGATTTTTTTTTAAAATCAGGATATTATAGGGTGGCCCAGTCTTGTTCCACATCCCTTGCAGTGGCACCAATAGTTTCTCTCTTCATTGCCTTTTTTCCTCTTGTATCATAACCTTTCATCTGTATTTACCCCTTCACTCCATTGTGACACTGGGAAGACTTTCACAAAAGGAGACAATGAAAAGAACACTTCTTGGGCCCCCATGTAAAGGGCATGTTCACCTTCAGAATAGAAAACCCTCCAGGAGCTGAATGGATGAATGCTCATATAAAAGTTTGAGCCTTTTTGTGTATGTTTTGAAACAGACTGGAAATTTTCAGTGACAACTATACTTGGTAGTTTATAAATGTGTAAGATGCATTGTAACATCAGTATTATATTTTTCAGAGTACAAAGGATTTTTTTTGTTGGTTATGTCTTATAAAGGTCATTTTTCTAAAGGCAAACTGGATGTTTTATTCTGTAATTATAGCAAACACATATATAGGATCTAACTCTTTAAATAGTTC
>PVKM010036014.1:0-14946 GCA_004027735.1 Carollia perspicillata
GGGAGGGCTGGGGGGGTGGGCTGGGATGGGGGTAAAGGGCAGAAAACTGTACTTGAACAACAATTAAAATAAATTTTTTTAAAAACAGCTAGCTAAGCTGCTTCTCCTAAAAACAACTTAGAATACAGTGTCTCGCTTCAAAGTGATATCTGTGCTCTACTCAGCCTATTTACCTCTTTACTCATAGAAAAGATGTCTATAATTATTCACAGAGGCTTCAAATTATAAAGTCATTTTTTATACCTAGCTTTACCATCCCTTCAGCTCCCCACTTACCTTCCCTTTGATCCTCCCATACACAGAGGAACAGATCTACCCTGGCCCTCTGATGACCTGGTGTATCTCTCACATTAACGCACAGGCAAGGCTTAACTGCCTTAGGCAGGCTGGCTTCAGTGTTTTTTTTTTAACACTTTGTTTCTTTTATTTTTAGAGAGAGGAGAAGGGAGCGGGGAGAGAAACATAGATGGGAGAGAGAAACATTAATCGATTGCCTCTTGTACACACCCCCAACCAGGGACAGAACCCACAATACAGGCATGTGCCCTGACCAGGAATCAAACCAGTGACCTTTCACTTTGTGGGATGATGCTCCAACCACCTGAGCCACAGCAGTCAGGGCCAGTCTGGAGTCTCGACTGAGTCTGACCCTGCCATTCTTGTTGTGATGGGCAACCGTGAGGCAGGTTCTCATTCACCTCCCATGACTACTCTCCTCCCTTTAATTTCCCTCTTTGTCTCTCACTTATCTGTACACCACTGTATTGTGGAAGCAGATAACTGGTTGCCTAGCTTCACAAGTTCACAGCTGGAGAAAAATTTTGCCTCAGGATAAACCATGCTGCAAGTCTCACCTCTCCTCACTGCAGGTGGTATTTAGGTGCGATTTCAGACTTAAAAGTTAATGCTGAAATGAATAATGGCTTTGGGATACACTGGGAAGAGATGAATATATTTTACATGTGAAAACACTCTGAATTTCGGAGGACTGTAAGGCAGACTGCTGTGGACTGGGTCGTGTGATCCCACAAAATGTATGTTGATGTTTTAACCCCAGTTTCTCACAATGTGAGCTTACTTAAGAATAGGGTTGTTGCAGATGTTAAGATGAGGTCATTAAGATGGTCCCTAGTCCAATATGACTGACACCCTTATACGAAGGGAAAATCTGGACACAGACACATGCCAACTAGGAGAACACCGTGTGAAGGTAATGATAGATATTGGGATGGTGCCCCCATAAACTAAGGAAGGCCAGCAAACCACCAGAAGCTGGGTGCAATGCATGAAACACATTCTCCCTCACAGCCTCCAGAAGGAGCCAACTCTGCTGACATCTTGCTCTTGCACTGTATAGCCTTCAGAACAATAGTGCAATTGATTTCCTTTGTTTAAGCCTCCTGGTTTGTGCTACTGTGTTATGGCAGCCCTGGCGCATTAATGCAGGGAGTAATTGCTAGAGTGTCTTTGGGGAGTGATAAAAAATGCTAAAATCGATTGTAGTAATGTTTGCACAATTCTGTGAATCTACGAAAGACCACTGAATTAGATACTTTAAAGGGATGGGTTTTATGGTATTACAGAACATGAATTATAGATCAGTAAAGTCGTTAAAAAGAAAACTGACATACGACTAACCTATGTCTGAGAAATTCCACTCATAGGTATTGACCCAAGAGAAATAAAAGCTTATTTTTACAAAATTATTTGTACAAGAATGTTCATTGCAGCTTTATTGCAATAGCCAAAAATGTGGAAACATCTTGGATGTGCCTCAAGAGGAGAATAAAAAAACTGCAGTGAAATCATATAATAGAATACCACACAGCAATAAAAGGGGGCGGGCTCGAGGTGTAAGCAACATCATGGAAAACACAAAAATATTATCTAAGTGAAGGTAAAATCCTTACACAAGAGAGTATGTACCTTAGTGATATCATACATGAAAGGTTCTGAAATAGGCAAACTTAACCATCGTTAATGTAAAACATAACAGCAGTTGCTGCTCAGAAAATACAAAGTTGGTGGCAGATATCAAGTAGGAAGGGTAATTAGGGAACTTTCTGGAGTGATATAAATGTTTGAAATCTTGATAAGATTTAAACTACATAGGTATATGCATTTGTCAAAGCTCTTAGAATAGTTCACCCAAGATCTTTGCATTTCATTGTATGTAAATTTTATTTCAAAAAAATATTAAAAGAAACTATTAAACCCTAAGTAATGTCAATAATATCATTTTGAAGCAGTTAGGAACGAGTATATTGATGTTCATATCTTACTTTAAATGCATCCAAACAGGCAGATGGAGTGTGGCATACCTATTTTTTACATCCACAGAACTGTGAGTTCTTTGTGTGGGTCGCAGAGCTGATGTTGGTCTTACTCTACTGGCATAAGTTCAGTTGTATGTGGAGAAGGGGGTGGACTTAAGGGGGACAATTTTCACAAAAATTCCTGGAAGGAGAGAGTAATATGGACTCCACCAAAGGTTATCTCTTCTCCTTCAGACCATGTGGACATCTGCCTGAGTTTCTGCATGAAGAAAGATGGCAGGAGGCAGCAGTAAATACAGTCCTCAGACTCTGTGAGACCTGAGACCACGCACAGCATTGCTTGCATGCCTAGGCAATGAAAAAAGATACAGCAGACAGGGACTTTAACTAAGAGACCATTTCCATCGGAGACGCAATGAGTGGCCTTAAAGAGAAACGCAGCAAACACAGACACAGAGAGCGAAAGCCGTCGTTTTAATGAGATGGTGCTCTGAGACGGATCTGGGTCCCTAGAGGGAATCGACGGGAGCCTCAGATACAGCTATGATATTTGAGGGAAATAGTTCTTGGTTATGCAGCACAGATTTACATTGTCACACAAAATATAAAATTTTTCTTTTTTTAAACATGATCTCCTGCAAACGCCTTTCGTTCGCCAGCATGTAGAAAAGTATCTCCTTACGATGGCATTCGCTCCACTTCTAACTGCCAACAGAAAGAAACATGAATGCACAGTATCCCTCTAGGGTCACGGTATCATGGGGAAATTAGATTGTAAGATAAAAGCTATCCTTTAGAACTTTTTAATGATAAACTGCACAGGATTAAATCATCCCAGTCACGTTATGGCTGGATTCTGTTTTTTCAGTTGCTTTTAAGTTATTTTCCAGAGACCCTAATATGAATCTTTACTTCTCATGGCCCACACCTACATATGCAGATCACAGGGCCCAGCTGTGGGCCCTGTTTGCAACACTTTGCAGTGGAAAGATCATTTAGATCTGAGAGTTCTCCCAGGAGTCTTCAGAGGCCCCATTCCAGGAGACATGCGGGGCCTGGGACAGTCCAGGCAGTATGAGAGTGTCACAGTGTTTGCTTAAAGAAGGAAGATCACTGACCTAGGGTTACAAGTCAGTGTTTCTGGCCCTGCATTCCCAATAACACTCTTTGTGACTTTTTGCCAAGTGTAGTAAACTACCTGCCTTGGCTTAATCACAGGGTACCAATGAACATGCCCCCAGGGATAGTGAGTGTGAAGTGGTTTGAATAGCTAAAGCGCAGATCTAAATCTATAGCTAGTATTTTTTCTAACCTTAAGACATGGGTGCCTCTAGAAGCTGAGGAGTAGAGGAGGAAGGCGAGGAAGACAGATTAAGAAGGTCCGGATGGCTCAGAGTCATCCTACTGAGTCATCTATTCTGCGTGCTAAGCCTTATCAGTCTCTCCACCCAGCTGGTCCAGGGCACCATCTATTGGGTGTGAGGATAATCAGTGTGGTATGACCAAAAGCCACTGGCAAGCAAATTTGCCATGAGCCCTGGGATGCCACTCTGGGTACAGAGGAGACCAGTGGAGACACAACCCAAAGTGTTCAGAGGTCCTGCCATACAGGACAGCAGCTACAGTCTCAATGCCATCCTCGTCCGTGCCTGTCTTTGGAATACATCACACTTGGCCCTTAAGTGTCACCTTTTGACTATAGAGGTTAAGGGCCGAGGGTAAAAGCTTTCTGCAGACCCCTGCAAAGCAGAAGCAAAGCAGCTTTGAAGCCTTCCACTTCAGCGACTTATGTAGATTACCAAGTCACTGGCTTTCTGTGCAGAAAATGAAAATTCTGAGCCCTCAAGCTGATGTTCCATAGGATACCATGATGCTGTGAGTGAGTATGTTTGAACAGCCAGCTCTGCACGCTGATTCTGCTCAGCACCATATTCGTCTTCTTTCTAAATCTGTGAGAAATCATACAGGTAACTGACATGGGAGCGTAAGCTCTGCGAGTCCAGAAGGAACAGCTTCCTTCCCCCTGCCCCCACCAATCCTACCTGTGCTCTAAAGGTCTCATGCTTTTGCTCTGCTCCACTTCTGCCAATACCATCGGTCCAACTTCCCCCTCAAACTTTACAAAGTCCCCAGACCAAATCCAGAACCCATTTCTTCTCTGAAGAGAGCCACCTCCTAGTATGTGTCCTTATCACCTTCTCTTCCTTCCTCGGAACAGCCCAGAGCATCCATCTCTCCCTGTTCCTGCTTTTCGCATCCAAGTCCTGCTTTCTTCTCATCCTTCTAGAACCTCACATCCTCTTTCCCTTCACTCTTTAGAATTCCACAGGGAGGCGATTGCATTTTACCTGGTGGAACATAGGAGAGCAAGACAAGGACCGCAAGGACCAAGAATAAGCTCCTCATGGTTGAGCCAAGCAGCAAAGAGACAGCTAAGAGACTAGGGAGAGTCACTCTATATGTAGCTCCTAGAGATGGCAGTTGGGTGGGGGACCTGGCTGGTTAGTGAACCCTTCGGGAACAAGAACATCTGCTTGCTCCACTGAGCAGCCAATGAAGTAAAGGTCTGACTTTGAACATGACATCTTTTCATTAACACACACTTCCTGAGTGCCACTTCTATGCTGGCAACTGAATTCACACTGTGTCAATAGCCCTAATCTAAGCCCTAACAGGATACTGTGTAGCTGTCTTTGTATCTTCAGTGTACATCCATTTAACAAATGCATATAGTGTCCAAGGAACCATAAGGCTATCACCCTATAGAGTTGACAAAGTGTTTTCAATAGTTGTTTTCAATCTCACACAGAAATGCTTTTTGAAAAAGCACAGGTAGATATTGTCCTCCCATTTGAAAAGCAAAGAACATGAAGCTCAGGTGACAGAAATGACTTTTCCAACGTTGCCTTGAATTGTAAATGGCAGCAGCATGCCTTACGCACACGTTTGCCTGACTCCTGAATACAGAGGTGAAGGACGGCCGGCCCCATTCCAGTGTAGCTACAGTCTATCCAGGGAAAGAGGAGCTCCCCAAGGAGCATGGGAAAACCCCTACCACACCACCAGCATAAGCCTGGTACAGGTCCCCATGGAGCGCACGCCGCTTGCTAAGTCATGTGGGACATACCAGGAATTTACAACAGACCTCTTGCTTTGAGGAACCAAGGATCAACAGTTTGACACTTTACAAACTGTTTTAAGCTTTATGAAAGCCCCGTCTGATGCCATATGAAGAATATATCAACAGAACCCGGAAGCGGACAACCTGACTTCTGACCAGGGCTCAGCTTGATGGGCTTTCTGTGAGGCACTTACTTCACTTCTCCAAATATCAGCTTTCTCTCCTGTCAAATTGGTTGTGCATCTTCAGTGCTACCTATCACCGAGGCTTGTTGTGAGGCCAAATAAAGGGATTCTTGTAACCAGCCCTCTAAAAATGCACAGTTAAGCAGCCATCAGACCCGTATAACAGGAGAAGGAGTTTGAAACTAGAGATGGCGGAGACGGTGCTCCAGGTGGAGAGTGGAAGGGCTAGGGCAGGAACCAGCTCTTCCATCATGCTGTCCCTGGCGGTTTCACCACAGTAACCACATAGATATTGGCATGTGTACATAGATATAATTCAATCACCTTGGTGGAAACTGGTTTTCTAACTTCAGGAAATCTGTGATGTGACTGAGATTGTAAGTGTGGAAAGACTCATATGAAAAGCTCAGAGCAAAAAAAAATAAATAAATACAGTCCTTAAATAAAAAAATAATGGAAGGCATGAGTTTGGAAGACCCAGAAGGGAGATGGTCAAGTGAGGACAAACGTACCAAGTGGCCCCGAGGGGACCACCCTCTAAGCTGGAGTGTTAAGTACAGCCAGACCTGCATCGTCGCACCCGCTCTGGCTCGGGCTCCTGTTCTCCAGCCAACCTCCTTGGCCTCTGAATCTGCTCATTCCACTGTGTCTTCAGAACCCCAATTCCTTGTGCTTCATATCCTCTCCCAAACAAACTTTTCTACCTCCATGTCCCAGTGAATTGCTGAGTTCTCCTCTGAGGATACTGCTTCCAAAAACCATGGGACAGGCAAGCAGCATTCACCAATCTCCATGCTGTTTCCAGAACAACACCAGACACGATCCCGACACCTGCTTTCCCTCACCCCAACCACACTGAATTGATCATTAAATCTTACCAGTTCTGCCTGCTACATACAGCTCGTGCCCATCCATGTCTCATCTCCACTGTCACCACGCAATGCAGGGCGTCACCATCTGTCATTAATTAAGTGACTTTCTAACTGATCTCCCACATCATTTTTACATATTTACCATTTATCCTTCATGCAGTACCCACAATGACCTTTATAAAATAAACGGGGGCCCTGGCTGGTGTGGTTCAGTGGACTGAGTGCCGGCCTGTGAACTGAAAGGTCACGGGTTCGATTCCCAGTCTTGGCACATGCCTGGATTGCGGGCCAGATCGCCAGTTGGGGGCATGCAAGAGGCAACCAATTGATGTATCTCTCGCACATCAATGTTTCTCTCCCTCTATTTCCCCCTCCCTTCCTCTTTCTCTAAAAATAAATAAATAGACTTGGGTCATGCATTTGTCCTTCGTAAAACCTTTCACTGGCTTCCTACTGGACTAACATTAAGAACTGCTTATTGTGACAAGGCCTAGTCCCATCAGGCACCTGGTTGCCTCTCCCAGCCCAACTCTTCTCATCTATCCCCTGCCTCTCAGGGTTTCACGCTACTTGACTTTACTTTCCTCAAACATGCCCAACCCAGAGCTTTTACACATGGGATTCACACATCCTGAAAACCCACATCACCCTCCACCAGCCTTCACTTAACACTGACTCAGTCAAAGAGATGGTTTCCACCTCTTCCACAGCATGAATTTTCTTGAACACTTCCCACTTAAACTATATTCCCCCTTGTTAATTTTTTGTACAGGACCCTTTTTTCATTATTAGCATATATTAGAATTCTAGGCTCCTGTGTTTGTTTTCCTTGATATAATATTTACTGTCTCCACTTGACTCATGTAAATCATATATTAATCAAATCCAGTTTTTTTTCTTCGACACTATATTAGTTCCCAAAGGCTGCCGTAGTAAAATACTACAAACTGGGCAACTTAAAAAAAAACAGAAATGTATTGTCTCACAGTTCTGGAGGCTAGGTGACTGAAACGTTGGTTCCTTCCGAAGGCTGTGAGGGAAGGATTCGTTCTGCCTCCTGGCTTCGGGTGGCCTCGGGAGCTCCATGACTCGTAGATGCTGTTCTCCCTGTGTCGTCACATTGTCTTCCCTCCGTATGCATCTGGGTTTGTGTCTAGGTGGCCCTTCTTATAAGGCACATTGCTTTGTCAGTAATCTCCTATTTAAAATAGGTGTATAAAGTTTGCCCTGTCTGGTATGGCTCGGTGGATTGAGCACAGGCTTGTGAACCAAAAGGTTGCTGGTTCAATTTCCAGTCAAGGCAAATACCTGGGTTGCAGACCAGGTCCCCAGTTGAGGGGCATGCAAGAAGCAACTGATCGATGTGTCTCTCACGCATCGGTGTTTCTCTCCCTCTTTCTCCCCCCTTCCCTCTCTCTAGAAATAAATCAATTGTGTGTGTGTATATATATATATATATAGTGTATATATATATTGCATTACATATATATTATAATATATATGCAATATATATATTGTATTGTATATATATTACATTACAATATACATGTATTGTGTATATATATAGTATTGTATATATATTGTATATATATTATATATATTGTGTATATATATATACAATACAACATAAAGTTATATATATATAACTTTATGGTAAAATATATGCCACAGAATAGTCACAGATGTAAATTACAGCATAGGGAATATAGTCAACAATATTGTAATAACTGTGTATGGGATCAGGCAGGTACCTAAAATCCTGGGAGGGCCACTCTGTAAAGTACACAATTGTCTAACTGCTATGTTGTGCATCTGAAAGTAATACAGAATAATATTGAATGTAAACTATAATTAAAAATAAAAGTAAATGAAAACGAGGACATTTGGAAAATTTCTGAAAGAACATTCAAAAATAATAATAGAATGAAACTCTTTGAAACAAATAAAATATATGTGTGTGACCTTAAAAAAATAAACAAATAAAATAAAATACATAATACATACACAAAAAACACACAGAACAAATGTGGAGCTTCGCACATTATTGTAAGGTTAACCCCATAGTAAACACCACCAAGGTCATCAAATCAAACTCCACAGCCGCCCTCCATGCACCTCCGCCCAGTCATTATCCCTCCAAGTCACCCCCACCAACTTTCATTGTAATCATGTCCTTAAATCTCTTTACCCTTTTCTCACCCATTGTGCATCCTCATGAAGTAGAGTTCCATCCTGCCCGTTTTTATTTGATATACCTTTTCGGTCTCTTTTTCTCTATCTGTTCTCCCTCATGCTCTCTTACGATCCATCTGCTGAAGACCTGAGGACACTGCGGCTGCAGAGCACCCTCGACCCTGGGGCTCCTGATTGTGCGCCACTCGTGGTGCAGTTGGACCTGCAGCTCTGTTCTCATATTTTCTGAAAACTGGCAGCTGGATTCAGAGGCTTGATCAGGCTCAGGTTCAACCCCTTTATCAGGACTACAGGTTTTCCTGTGTCTTTTCATCAAGAGGCTCATACTATCCAGTTGTCTCTCTTTTTTGTGCTTTTGGTAACTATTGATACTCAATGCCTAGATACATGAATTCACTAAGGGTTGCAGAAGGGCAATATTCTAATTGCCACTGGCATTAAAAAAATAAAACAGGAAAAAAACAATTTCAAAATTTGTATGGAGCTACAAAAGACCCCGAACAACCAAACTAATGCTGAGAAAGGAAAATGCTGGAAGCCTCACACTTCCTGATTTTAAACTACATTTCAAACTATAGCAATCAAAACAGTATGGTAGTGGCATAAAAACAGTCACTGAAACCAATGGACCAGAATCAAGAGCCCAGAAATAAGTCCATGCATGTACTGTCAACTAATATTTTACATGGAAAAAAGATAGTCTCTTCAAATCATGGTTAAAAGAGTTAAGCTACATCATTCAAAAAGTAACTCGAAATCAAAGATTTAAATGTAAAACTCGAAACCATAGACCTCCTAAAACAAAATATGAAGGGAAAGCATCTTCACATACGTCTTGGCAATGATTTTGTGGAAAGACACCTAACACACAAGCAACGAAATAACAAATAAACAGGTGGGACTCCAACAAACTAAAAAGCTTCTTCACAGCAAAGGTAATGATCAAAAAAGTAAAAGACAACCTACAGAATGGGAGAAAATATTTTCAAATCACACATCTGATAAGGGGTTAATATCCAAAATATATAAGGAACTCATACAGCTCAATAGCAAAAAATAAAAAATCTAATAATCCAGTTAAAAGATGGGCAAAGGACATGAATTGACACTTTTCCAAAGCACGTGTTTGAATGGCCAACAGGTACATGAAATGTGCTCAGCATCACTAACCACTAGAGAAATGAACATCAAAACCATGATGAGGTGTCACGTCACACCCGTGAGTATGACCATCCTCAAAAAGACAAGACACAACAAATGATGGTGAGGACGTGGAGAAAAGGGAACCCTTGTGCACCACTGGTACTGTAAATTGGTACAGCCCTGTGGAAAATAGTATGGAGGCTCCTCAAAAAATTAAAAATAGAAGTACCATATGATCCAGCGACTCCATTTCTGGATATTTAGCCAAAGGAAACAAAATTGCTACCCTGAAAAGACTGATATTCACATTCTCATGATCATTGCAGCATTGTGCAAGAGGACACAAATAGACATAAGTTCTTAGACTCAAAGTCTGAAAAGGAAACGTTTTTCGAAAATCAACATCTAGACACACTGATATTCTCAAAATGAATTTTTTTAACCTCACAATAACCTATTTACAATACTGACACCAAAACCTGAGGACAAAGATGGGGTATAACAGATGGAAAAACTGTGTCAGCTCTAGCAGAGACCGCGGATTGTGTACCCCATTATAATTTCTCCTACAATGGTAATCAGCCAGCCTTTAGAGCCACTGGGCACTTTCATTCCTTAGATGCAGCTCAGCAGTCTCTTCGCTAATGAGCTTTATGACTTCATAGCTCCTAACAGCTGTAAATACTGAAGCCCACAAACGAGATCGGTGTTGCCGGGCGGAAACACCAAAGACCCCCCTGGCTTTCCGAGAGAAGAGCTCTTATGTGTGCTTGGCCGTGGCCTTTAGCTTTGTGTTCTGATGCCATAAAACTGGGTACCTAGACAAAGTTTAGACTTTATATATCTCCCTCATTCTTGTCACTATGTATCAAGCCTCTTAGCCTCTTTGCCTCTTTGCCCTTAAACATGGTTATTTCTCTTGTCTCAAATGCTCCTTTTGCTGATGTTCATGTAGCTTCACCAGCTCTTGAATACAATTTGTGGTAATAGTTAGGATGTGGTATGATATAAATAATGAGTATCCCTACATAAGAGTGAATTAAATAAGATAGTTTTATTTCTCTCCTGTAGAAAGGAGACCTAGAAGAAAGTTGCAATGGCTACCATACTGAGTAGCTGAAAAACACTAGGTAAACAAACCTTGTGTCTGTGACACCATCAACATCATGCTCAGCTCAGCCCGGGAGGAGACCACCCACATCCCACCACATTTCACGCTCCTCGAACTGCTGGGCACAGTGAGGAGCTGTCGTGTCCTTAAGCAGGGTAACATATAAGATATAGAGATGTCCTCCACCCACCAGATAAGTCTCAACATTAATATCATTTGAATTTGGGGAAGCATGTATTAGGATACAAACCAAGGGAAATCAGGACTGTAAGATATGTGGACTTTGAACTCATGTCAATAAAGACCATTCTTCTCTGGGCGAACCCTCATCAAGCGAACGGCGAGCAGACACCACTGCAGCTGTGTCTGTCCTCCAGCAAGGCATGAGGGCTCGGGCCAAGCGCCCTTCCTCTGATCCAGCCGACATACGAATATTCCAACCCCACGATGGCTGATCCTCACCGTAAGTTAATAAACTGTGATGCTTGTTTTATGGATCAATCTTATGAGCCTGGTTCAAGTAACCCTGGGAAATGGATATGCTTTCGGGGAGTGGAAAACCAAGAGGTCAACCCTGGGTTATGGTGAATGCACAAATGCAATGAGCACCCTAGAGCAGATATTGGAAATATCCCTCAGATATTGACATTACCTCTGCCCTCAACCGCTGCATAGGCTTTGCTTGTACAACACCACATTCTTATTAATATTGTTAGAGTGGGCACTGTCCATTGGAGCAACGTTCCAGGGTAAGGGGCAAGCCAGCAGAGGGGTTGCTTAAAGAGCTGACTGACCTGTTGAAAAGCCTCCTACCACCTTCCTAAACTCTAATCTTGACCCCTAAATCCATCCCGCACCAAATCTATCCAAAAGACACACCAGACCTTATCACTTGCTTGCACTCCAGGTGGTGGTGCCTCTTTAATATGTCCACATTGGTGCAGCTTTCACTCCTAGCTCTTAGTGACTTGGCCTTGCCCCCCTCTCCAGCCTCATCTGTAACCCCACATTCAGTGATGCATAAATGTGTGTTCATACCCACACACACCATGCTCTTCTGCTCTTCTGTGCCCAAATCCTGTGAATCTACGGACTTTCCCTGAAGCCCTCCTTTCCGCTCTTCCTGGCTAACACCCACTTACCCTTAAGATTCTACTCAAGACTCTCATCTCCTCTAGGAGCCCTTCCTTGCCTCCCCCAAAGCTCAGTTTGGTGCCCCAAGTTTCCATGATAGCACGTACATAAAACTATGACGCCTCTTTCCTCATTGCATGAAAATTATAACCGTAGGAAAGATATGACTGTGAGGGCAAGAGTCTTCTCTACTCTCTCTGTCCCTGGAACCCAGCACTAAGCCTGGCATAGAGTGCCGCAGAGGTTGGTCACATTGAGCCGAACTGAATCCCCCCATGCCGGTTTCTCCTCCCCAGCCACAGTGATCCTGGCCCTTGCATGTGTTCCCACACTGGGTCTGTGCCTCACGGCTCACAGATCTGAGTCTGAGGAGGAGATGAGATTGGGAGGTGGGCTCATGATCTGCCCACAGTTGTAAGTAAGGCTGAATATTTTTCACATGCCAAGCTCATGGCCAGTGTTGCAAGAATCTCCTTTCTCTACAGAAATTCATGGAGACAATGACAACCAAAATGTGACGGTGGGAAAGAGACAGAAAAGCCCAAAGGGAAACATCATGTTCTGTAGACAATCTGGCAGAAGCTAAGAGAGAATGCAAACCAGACCTGGGGATTTCTGGGCACCAGGCCCAATAGTGGGAGGGCATCCGATCTTAAAAGCAAGCACTGAGGCCTTTCTTCCCTGTGGTTGGCCAGTGACTAGCTCCAAGCCAATATCTCCTCACAGAATGTCCTCAGGCTCCACACATAATCAACTCTTGCTCAGTGAAATAAACTGATTCACCTGATTACACAGTTCCTTCCAGGCAGATGGATCTATCTCTTGATCACTTGGGACAGTCAGACCTCCCTGTCCTCTCTGAACTTCTTCAGGTACAGAGTGATTTATTATCCTCATGGTGAAGTAGGTGTTATGTATAACCAGCTGGATTCTTCCCGCTGGGGTCTGGACTTGGGTTTTGGTCTGAAGTCATCTCTCAAAGCTTGTAGGGTCTCAGAGAGAGCGAAACTGTAACTTAACCATCATCGCTCTAGGCCCTGCCCCGATATGCAGTTAGGGAAACCTGGTGAAGGGGTGGAGAGTTCTGGACCATGCCCCAGGAAAGCCAGGATTTAAATCAGCGTTTGCTGACAATCAGAGAGGTAGTTGTGTTCAGGCCCTTCATTCCTCTGGTCTGAAGTCCCCCAGTTGCTAAGGAGCAGGCAGCAATATCCTCTCACCCTCTAACTTCCATGAGTTCTCCCATCAGCTCTACAGGGCAGACTGGGGCCCCACCACCCACCCAAGCTTGAAGAAGCGGTCTCCACATCTCCTATAAGTATTCTAGGCTCTGGGATCCCTTCATCAAACAGGAGTGGCTGCCTCATTGTATTGACTCTGATCTTCCTTCCGACATGTGCGCTTCCAGCTAAGGGGATGGAAATTCAGCTGAGCCATGGGAGTGTGTTCCAGGCCTCCGCCAGTTGACTTCTCCAAGGATTCTCTAGAGATGGGCTGGATGTGGGGACAAAGATCTTACAGAAGGAGGCTGGTCTAGGCAAATGCATGAGCCCTCTTTACACCTTGCGTTCCTGTGCTCTGTTGTGAAACTCCGGGCTCCTGATCAGCCGGACTCTCCACTCCCAGGTTCCCGAAGCCCCAGAGATTAACCAGAGAAGTGAAGTGGGGGGAGCTCTGTGTGCCTGGTGGTATCTTCTGGGATTAGTGAGATGGAGCACGGGTCCCAGGTATTTTCACTGTACTCCAGACAGCAGAATCTCTTCCAACTTTATTTTGAATATAACATGAATATACTGAGCCTTTAGCTCAAAACAACCTGCATGCTACAGAGGCCCATCTTGGTGGGGCTGGGTCTGAACCTCCACAGTTCACATGATGAAGGGCCAAGAATTCTAAGGAACAAAGACAAAGGAAGAAAGCACCGACAGAGACCCGCTACAGGGAAGAAAATGAAGCCACCTGTGCTTCTCTGGCAGTTCTGGCCAACAAGACCTCAGGCGAGGAACGGGAACACTCAGCTCAATGGGAGAAGCTCCTGCCCAAAGGTTGGAAAGGTGGTTTAATCGGGACATGCATGGGTGGAAAGGGAAGGGTCCATCCTGAACACATACTGATCTCCAAATGCAATTTTGATTCTGCTTTTTGGAGCTGTGTGCAGGAGGGGCTCAGAAGTATTTAGAAAATGTTGGGTTCATACCTCCCATATTCCCTAATGCACGACTGAACAATTTAAAGCATATGGAGAAGAATAGAGTTCTGGACCAAGAACCAAAAGAGCTGAATATTCGATGGGAACATAGTCCATAGCTTCTGTTCATTGTGCAGCCCGTTCAGCAGTCTGGGCCGTGTTTTCTCCATCTCTAAAAGAATGAGGTGGGACCACTGAGTCTGAGCTACTTCTGTAGTAGCAAACGGTCAGGATACGGCCTGCACTCTACAAGCTGGGATTGCATGGCCAGCGCAGGGTCTGCGGGGAGACTTCCACGGGGCCATGAAGGGAATCCTCAGCCCTGACCTAGCACTAACATACCGACTTCTCTCCTCCTAGCCCACCATCTCTCCCCAACTCCATTCCAACCCCCAGCAGTGCTCTCAGCTGGACATGTGTTGCTGGAACCAGAATAAAACTCTCCCAGTGATACTTGACATGCACTAAGAAGTCTCTTGGAGAAGTTCTGTGCAAGAGAAAACAAAACAGCTATGTAACAATAATAATAATGATGAGGGGGAGGAGGAGGGGCTAATCTATGCCAGGATGAGTGCAATGCATTTTGTAACCTTTATCTCATTTCATCCTCAAAAACCTCTTGCAGTGCACATTTTGAGAAGAGGAAGCTGAAGAAGCTCAGAGATGCTAAATAATTTATCCAAGGGCATATGGCTGCAAAACAGAGCATAACTAATAAAACCA
>PVKM010036015.1:0-14953 GCA_004027735.1 Carollia perspicillata
AAGCACGGGTCTCTTTCTTGGGTATTTGTGATCCCCTCACCCTACCGATGAAGTTGACTTGTGAGAATGTCCACGAATTCATGTGGCCCCCGTGGGCCATTTGTAAACCTGTCAGTCCTCTCGCAGGGAGTTAGGCTGTACGGAAAGAGCCGTGTGGGCGGAATTCGGAACATCCCTGCACGTGTGGGGAAGAGGGCGACTTCGCTTCCTCGACTCACAGCTCACCCAACAAGCAGAGAGACCAGACTGTAACCAAGCCACTGACTTGCCCTGGAAGTCACAATTTATGCTTCTAATTTTAATTTCCCTCAGCTTGGATCCCCGAAGGATTTATTAAATTTGCTTTGTGGGAACCCATTAACTCTAAACTGAATAATGATGTTACTCTAGGCTTAGAATCAGTTTGTAGTAAATTCTCTATGCACAGGACTCTAGGCATCCTACATTTCTCCACGACAGAATTTTAAGCTAGTTCGCAAATGAAAAGGTTTACTCAATTTACCTACAAGTTACTGGTAATTAACTGACATCAAGAGACCATTGCTTGCAGAGCTGGTGAAGAGCAAAGGAGAATAGTGGCAAGAGAGGCTATTTATTATGTGATTTCAGTGAGAAGGTGGAAAACTCACATGGCTTATCATTACCTCTTTGGTACTCTGGCTTAACTGTGATGAAAGTGGGTAATGATGACATATAGCTAATTTTTATCTTGTCACCGGTTTGGTAGGATGACTGAAGCCAGATAAGTAATTTATAGAGAATCTACCTAAATAGTCCGGCACATATATGCAAATCAATAGTCTTTGTTTAGAAGTCTTTTCACCCCTGATTGGCTCAGTTGATTGAGCACTGTCCTGACTCAAAAACCGAGAGGTCACAGGTTCGACTCCCAGTCAGGGCAAATACCTGGGTTGCAGGCCCTGCCCCCAGTTGGGGTTTGTGCATGAGGCAACCATTCAACGTTTCTCTCCTTTCTCGCTCCCCTCCCTTCTCTTTAAAAATAAATACATGAAACCTTTTTTTAAAGTCTTTTCAGAAATTATGAAGTCGTCGACATTGCATGGCAGGCTTTCTCATCCAAGATGAGGGGGCTGAGGAGCTAGGAATACCAGCAGACAGAGGGGAACTGGAAACGCATGCCTCGGGGCATCTGTACGTTATGAAAAATGCATGTCGTGCGTCTAAGTGGAGGCAGCTCTGCAGCGGAAGACCAAGAGCTCTGAGGAAACGGGGGTGCGGGGGCAGGCAGGCCCTTCCTGGGAAGCATTCCTGGACTGGAGGACGGAGTGGAAGGTGCTTGCCGATAGGAAATCTCCACTGCCCTTGGCTTGAGCAGCATCTGTGAACTTGGACGACTCACCCAAACGTCCCTAGGTCCCTTTGGCTCCAGCTGCCAGAGTTCGCTGCATTTGAGGGGCGGGCCGGGTGCCGGAATCCGCTCCCTGCTCTGAAGGGCATCGGGTGGGCCTGGGTGTGTGCGGGAGGGGTCAGAGCCATGTTGCCCTTCAAGGCTCCTCAAGGGCAGGCCGGCTCTGCCCTGCGGCTCCAGTGGCACCCAAGGCTGGTGTGGGTGGGGGCAGTTCATGGGCCCTGGGGACCTCCTGCTCCTCTGGATCACAGCCAGTGAGCTGTGGGGAGCGCTGCCTGTGTGGTTTTGCCACAGACAGACAGACAGACAGACAGGCACGCGGTGGACCAGCGCCTGCCAGGCTTCCTCTTCTGGAGCCTTCCACTTGAAGAGCGCCTCAGCGGACCGCTGTGCAGCCTGCGAGGGAAAGTGTCACCTGGGAGCGGGCCAGGACCGAAGGGGGAAGCAAAGCTGGCGAGCAGCGAGAGCCGTGGGCCTGGTGCCACCGCGCATCAAAGGCAGAGTCCTCTCCTCGTCTGTGGGAGCGCTTGCGCTGGGGCCGACGTGAGGTGTCGGTAGTCGGGTGTGGGACTGACGTTCAGCTCTGGCATTAAAGCCTCGCCCGCCTATTCGGTGACGTCAGGCGAACGTCATCAGAGTGCAGCTTCCCCCGGGAGGTGGCGGCCAGACCACCCAGAAAACGCGCTACTGAAATACAGCGTTTACCTCCCGAGTTCTTCTTTCCATTTGTTCGGACATCACTTTTCAGGAAAGCGGTCTAGAGAAACGAAAGTAGGAATTCGCGTGCATTTTTCTGCATTTCCCCAGTGTGTGCGGGTCAGATGGCTAATTCGAAGAGAAACAAAGAGACCAGTTTGCCAAGTGGAGCGACCTGCTTCTTGTTGGATCAACATGTTGTCAAGTTGAGGTGGTCACTACGGAGCAAGTGTGATGCAGGCTGCCTTTCCAGACTAAGCTCAAAGCCCCGGCCTGCCAGCCTGGAGGTGCTGGACCATGCACCCCTAGTCCGCAGGTCTCTGGGCAGATCTAGACACCTCCAGGAGCCTGGGGGCCGATCAGGCGCGAACTGACTATTCTAGTCAAGTGTTTTAACCAAGCGCGTGTTGCCAGGGTCACAGGAGCGGGGCCTGCTCATGAGCAGTACTCCCCCACCCTCTTCCTTACAGTGATAATGTTTGGCTTTGTGGGGGTGTATTTAACATTTTTCTAAAGTAGGCCACGGGAGAGTCAGTCCCCTGTGAAGGGCGCACTGCTGAGAGGGCAGTCTGGCCGGCGGACACAGACATAGGAAAAACACAGAACAGGAGATAGTCCCCACTGGGTTGCAGGTGGAGCAATACCCCAAGCACCATATGTATTTGCATCCTCCGCTCTCCCACACAAGAGCAATCCTGGCTGGCCCGAGGTTATAAAAAAAAAAAATGAACACGCACACATTGGGTTGGCTTTTATTGGAATGCCTAGATGCAATCTATAGTCATCAAGTTATGGAAAATTCAGGTCACATAGAAAGTTAAGAAGGCAAATGAAAAGAACAATACAAATCAGACAAAATTTACATCTCAAAATATCATGAAAGCATTTTGACTGGCTTTGCCTAAAATACTTTGAATAGCAATTTCTTTTTCTCGGAAGCTAATTCTTTTCATTATACAGTTCCCCCACACCCTGAACTCTTAGAAAAAAAAGTCGTTTGTTTACATATTCCCCAAGGTCACTATTTCTTGCAAAAGCATGTCCGGATCACGAGTCTTTTTAGAAAGAAATAGGCTCATTAGACCTACTGACAAGACACTAATTGGGTTGATTTGACTTCATCTAAAATGAGCACCAGGAGATACTGTAAATCTGCTGTCTGGGCCAGGGTAAGGGACCAGTCCATGTCGAGAAGAGGGTGAGATTACGGTTTCACTTCTGCCACGTGGTACACGCTTTTCATGGTCAATACATCAGGAACATTTCTGAGAACTTAGACTCAGCGCCTATTTCAACCAAAAGTACTTACAGCATGCTAAAGACAGTCCTGTAGACATTCCATCGAACAGAACTGCAGACGCCTAAGGTAACAGTTAAAAATGAAACGTAAACAGAGCCATGTTTATGTGGTTTGAAATCTCGTAGTTTCCTAGATGTGGGCTTCATAATACTTGCCAAAGGATTTATTTCCAGGATAAAAAATATTAATGCTCATCTGTGCTTTCATTCTAATAAAATATCAGCATTCATTAGAAGATTAATTACTTCGGTATGCTCTACCAAACACACAAAGACAGCAATAGCACTGATACTGTAAACTCAGTAGCTATTTTGAAACTTTCCCAGCCAATCTGTTTAATAAACACGCCTACTGTGCAATTTCGAGTATGTGATACATACAAAGCAGTTAGAAAATTATTTTCAAGACATCACTTGAACCTTTATAGTTACGACATGTTCACTTGCTATATTTTATCACCATTATACATAGAGGAAAACAGTGTGTACTATAGCTCAATGAACTGAGAAATATTTTCTAAAAATATTTTTGTGGCTGAATGTAGTGCTCACGAAAGAGATTTGCGAGAGTGGCTGAGCCAGCACAGAAGTGTAGATGCGCTGGGCTGGGCCCTGTGCGTCAGCTCACTGCCGCTGGGCCAGCCACCCCAGCTTCTCCGACAGAGCAGGGGCTGCCCTTGGCGCTGGCTCCCAAGGTGGCTGGGGCGTGGGGGCTCACAGGAGCATCTCTCCCCTTTTTGTCCCTCTTGGTGACCCCAGGGTCCAAACCCAAGACTAGCAGAGTGGCCCTGACCTACTCCATGTGGCTCTCTCACTGCTGCTGGGTTTCTGCCGTCTTTCCCAGATCTTAAGACACATGTTCACGGTCACGACTACACAAGATCCTTTTCTTCCCACAGTTTCCCCGAGCATTCCATGTGATCTCTCACCTCTGTCATGAAATGGAGCTTCAAGGAGTGGTGAAAACCCTGTGGTTAAATTATATCAACTCCCCATGGACTGTTAGGGCGGAGAGAGGGGAACTGGAACACCTCCTGCCTGCTCCCCACCCCCAGCACATTTCACCAGCCTTCGATTTCTACTGCGCCTCTCAGTTGATATTGGTGAGGACAGTGGCCTGATGGGAAAGAGAAGGAAGAGAAAGAGGCAATTCTCCGGATAGCCACCCACTTAGGAGTGCACTGTCTATCCATTTAGTGATAGAAAGCTGCACATTTCTCAACCTCATACAAAAATATTAACACTTCTGGACATTATAGGCATAAGTCGTTATATCTCTACAATATAATAATTTATACTGTACAGCTATAACAGGTAACAAAAGGTGCAATCCTTTAAAAAAATCACACAGCTCACATGTTTTTATCATTTTATTTTTAAGTATAAACTTTTTAAACACTTTACATAAATTAACTCCTCTGAGACTAATATTTGATGTACAGTAAATTGTAATTCATATAAAAATCCATAAACAACTTGTCTCACATAATTTACAAAAAAATCAGGGGTTCCTTTGCTTATCATTGACAAGGATTGTATCTGCCAGTTTTCCACTCCCCCCCAGGCAAACCACGACAGCCTCGTAAAATGCATTACGAACTCCCCTTGGAGAAGTCACTTGTGCCCGTGTCCTTACAAAGCAGCACAGGGAAAGCAGTTGGGTCGTCTATAAACTGTAATTTCGCCCCACATTGCCAAATTAACAGAGACATATCTCACATCCTATGCAGACACCACTTCTTTGTAAGCAAAGGTCGACAATTCGGTAATATTTGGAACCACTGAGGCATTTTTACCCTCGTTAAATACAGCGCCTCAAAGGAACAGATGGCCCAGGGCAAAACGGTCAGGCCTTTTTTTTCCTTTCTTTTTATTACTTGTTCCTTGTATTAGTACCTTCGGTCCAACTGAGTGCAGCGATATGCATATGTAAACATATTCTTTAAAGCCGATCACCTTTAAGGTCATTCAGAAAAGGAGTTCTGTTTTTGTTTCTTCTTCCGTGGATTTTCTTCCTAAAATAGCGGTATCGTTCTCGCAGAAGGCTCTTCAGGGTCGGAGAGTCCCAGACGGATTGTGCTACAGACAAATCTGAGCAAAGTGGGGTTCGGCTGGCGGGCCGCCGCTGTCCCTGTCCCCGAGGGGGCGGGGTTACCTCTTGCCGATCTCGCTCTGCCGCAGGAACTGGATGTTGTTGGCGCTGTCGGCCAGCTCGGGGTACTGCTCCACCGACAGCACGTAGTAGCCGTCGTAGCCCTGCACCTTGCCCGCGCTCAGCAGCTGCCGCTTCTCGCCCTCCGTCCAGAGGCGCGCGCCCTCCTCGCCGTCGCGCACGCGCTGCTGCTCGCGCGCCCAGGCGCGGGCGAGCGCGCGCTGCCGCGCCTGCTCCAGGATGCGCGCCTTCTCCTCGTCCAGCGTCATGCCGTAGCGCACGTGCAGCGCCAGCGCGCCGAACTGCATCTCCACGTCGGCGAACCTGCGCGTCCTGCCGTTGACTACGGTCGTGGACTGCGACACGGTCACGTTGATGCCGTTCTCCAGGGCCTTGCGGCCGCTGGTCAGCCGCAGCGTGCCCAGGTCGCTCTCCGGCGTGCTGGTCTTGATGAAGTAGTGCGTGTCCTTGCCCTCGATGGTGAAGTGCAGGTTCTCCAGGTAGAAGGCGTTGTTGAGCACGGCCGCCACCTTGATGCAGTCCTCGTTGGCGATGTTGAGCACGTTGGTCTGCACGTGGCCCTGGCTGACGGCCAGCATGACGCCCTTGCCGATCAGCGACTTGACCGTGGCGAACCACAGCCACGACTGCGCGCCGCCGCCCTTGCGCCGGCTCACCTGCACCTCTGCCATCTTCCCCAGGGACAGGAAGGCCTTGGCCTGCCTCGCCACTTGTTGCTGAACTCCAAAAATGGGCTGGAGAGGGAAACAGAACAGAGCATGGGGAGGGTTAGAGAACAGCTGTAGCTCTCGGTTGCCGGGAGCCTGGCTTCCTGGCAGCGCTCCCACTCCTGACACAGCGGGGGGAGGGCATTGGGTGGAGAGCTCCGGGGCATTTATTAAAACCTCCATCGGTGCTTTAGAGATGAAAAGGCTTGAAGAACCCTGCGTGGAGAAATGCACTCAAGATGCCCACCCCTCAGGCTGATCCAAATGTGTTTTGAAACGTAAAATGAGCTAACTGACTCTATCACGTATTAGTGCAGAGCTTTTTCGTGTCTAACGTGGGCACGACGGTCATGTTTTTAGCTCTTTTTCTTTCAGTTTCTAGATGCCCTTTTCCTGCGTCCGTCCCATTTGGAGAACCCAACTCATCCAGTCCTTCCTCCCAGCAGCTGTGTGTACGCAGCAAACCCAGGCTTGGAAAGGCTGGGGTGCTGAGGGCCAGATCACTGCGTCCCCCCTCACGTGTTTTGAAGTGACTGTGCTTTAATGGAGGGGACCGCCCCACCCTGTCCTGGTGAACACAACGCCGGTTGAATGTCGCCGGGAGAACTGAAATGAATAAGGATGAGTGCCCAGTGGGACAGCTGGGGATTGCATTTATTATAAGACTTTGGGAAAACACTAATTTTTTGGAGACTCAGGGACAGGGCACCATCTACACTGGCAAATGATTTAAACTGGGGGCATCTTAACCCAGCCATTTTCTTGCACTCCCAGATGTTTGGCCAGCCAGGGCTTTCCAGATGGGAACATGTGCTTCATTTGCAGCAGTGAAAGAAACATTTGTTTCCGTGAACTGGGGGTGGCCTCCGCGTCTTGGCCAGCGGTTCCCTAGGCTGTCCTTACGGTGCATGTCTCTTGACAGAGAACCCGAATTCTATTTCAAAGGCTGCTTAGGAAAGAAGTTGGCAATTCCAGCCATACAGCAAGACTTAAATGTTTTTAAACAGGTTGGAAGGCCAGGCACAATTAGGAGGTGCTTCTTCAAAGGCATCAGGAGGCTTCAGTATGTCTTGCTGGTGCGCTATCAGTGTAGGCAGTATTTGCCATCAGAAATGTTAAAATGGCTCCCAGGCCCTGGATGCGGGTGGGTTTGCTTTTTAAATGTGAAGGTGACATCTGGGAAAGGAACTGCTTTTATGTTATGAGACGTGTACCAGAAAACGGAGGCAGTGATACTGAGTATGTGCTGCGTGTTTCAGACATGGTTGGCTTTTCTCTTTATATTCATTGAAATGATAGGAAATTGCTCAAGGGGAGGGGGAATTAATCTTTTTAAGAAACTCTGCACCCTCGTCTTACCGTTACGGAGTAACCCAATTTCTCGATCTTTAATGATTCTTGCTTTAAGCTAGACATTCTGGTGTTTCGTTGTGCGTTCCTTTCTGATCCTTGAATGGTGGGAATTAAAAATACCATTTTCTGAAATGGCAGCTTTGACTCTGCAATTCCCCGTTCTTTTTTTCTCTTCTCAGAACAGTTATAGGCCTCCTGATCTGTTATTTTCAGGAAAATTCCATAAGCACTTAGTGGTGGGGGGGGGGACTTACATTTTATTTTTAATTGTTTCCCATGAAACGCTGTTAATGTTTTTTAAAAAGGTGAGCATCGTGGCATCGTCCGTGGGCTGCTAATTTGTGACATGGATCCCCCGCCTTCACGTCTATTGTATCTTTGAATTCAGCTGAAGGCAAAAAGTGGCTTCATGGGGTTCTATGTAGAAAACTGGCACTAAAAAAAAAGCGCTTCTGCACTTTATTAACTGTCGATGATGTCTTTCTATGTTTTTATTTGCATCACTAAAAACAGATTCAGGCCTGTTTCATTGGCCCCTGGGTTTCTGAACAGAAATGCAGAGAGAAGTGTTGTTCTTCTTCCCGAAAAGAGTCCAAAAAATTAAAAGCTGTCTTTGGTACAGTTTTCACAAGGGTAGTTTGATTAAATATGGGCAAAGAAGATACAAGTAAGCCATTTATCACCTTTTCATAGTTTTGCCTTTTGTTTCTTACCGGTGTATCGTCCCACTGCTGACTCTTCACAAGTTCATAAGAAGGCTCCGTTAAATCAAATTTGGGGACCGGGAATCCAGGAATAGCATTGTGCAGATGGAAGCCGAACGTCACCAGCCAGCTGTTAACATCTAGGAGAAGAATGTTCCACAGGAGAGGTGTTAGAGTTCCCCTGTGCTTTCATACATTTAAATCCTTACCTTAAAGAGAACCTGAATTCACAAATTAGAACCCCAAAAAGAGCGTATGTTTGCCCTGACAATTTAACACCCACTCTCCATCGTCACACACGGAGACAGTAACCTCGATAACTACGGCAGGGGCTGCAGAAAACGCACAGGAAGAGACACTCACGGGGACAGACCAGACGGACTCAGGAGCGCCGTGTCCTGTGTTAGTAAAAGTGACGGAGAGAGGCGGCAACAACGCACGGAAGCGGGAAAGAGCCGCAGTTGTTGCCAACAGGTGACATTTGTTGTGTACTCAGTCAAGACGAGTCTTAGAAAGAAGTCGTGCATTCTGGCCTTTCAAAAGTGGCTGCCCGAGGATACGCAGAGTTCCACAACCCATTTTCTCTTAATAAAAACCCTAAATTGAGCGTGTTAAAATCAACAGTAGATACTTAATCAAAGATGGATGCGGAAAGCTGGCAAAAGTGGCCCTGGGCACAGAATTTCTGATTGTCATTAGGTAGCACTTCAAAGGCTCCCTGTGCACAGGTGGAAGGAAACAAACTTTTTGGGGAAAAAACCTAGAAACCTGTAAAATGGTATTTTAAGACATGGCCATGTGACTCCAGAAGCCATTACGCTCAGAACAAGGCTTTTATTCTCTTCTGGAGGTTATAATGTTACAGAACTGCTCAGCAGGCTTGCAGCTTTATGAGTACAGTTGGGTGTAGATTATTTTATATATTAAGCACATTGCTGGAAAATTTGAAATTGCATTTCACCTAATATATTTTATGCTGTTCCATCTCCCTTTTGATGTGGTGCAGAAAATGCTGCCGTGGCGTTCCCTGCCGCCCGAGTTGCTAGGCGAGGAGGGATTCGGGAGCTGTGGGCTTTCCCGCCTTCCAGGCAGCCCCTGTCAACACCTCTTAAATAACCAGTGTTCAACTGCTTGTCAGGATGATGGAGAGCTGCTAGCTTCCTCCTTCCTTCTTCGGGGCACAGGCTCTCACCTCATCGCCAGGCTGGCGGGTCCTTTGTGCAGGCACCATGTGGCTCTCAAGTCGGTGGTGCCCTTTTAAATGGGGGTCGGGGCGGTGGGGAGAGAGAACCCCCAAGTTCATCGTGTAGGGTAGAAAGAGACATCTGTCTGTCTGTCTATCTTGTGTTTGGGGAAAATGCTCACGATGGGTGGAATATTGGAGGCAAGGGTCCCCCCACCACGAATGATGTCGCTGTAACACTGAAAATCGAAGGGTCTAAGGACTGAAAAGAAAGCATTGCCAGAATGCTGGGACGGGAACGCAGAGCTGTGCGGAGAAAGCCCGGGGGAGAGTGCCCCAGGGGGCTGCTGAGTCAGGGTCCCGCGAGAAGGGACGTGCAGCGGGTTCACACGGACGAAGGGGACAATAGCTCCAGGAAGTCTGGAAAAGCAGGAGGCAGATGTGGAACGGCCAGGGGGAGGCGTTTTGAGAGGTGTCCGGAGATCCGAGAAACCAGACACCTCGGCACACCTCCAAAACCGAGCACGGAAAGAGACAGCCTGGAGGAACAAAAAACGAAACAGAAAAAACCATGCACTCAGCCAAATGAAAAACAAACAAAAAGAGACAACAGGAAAGACCTTTCCTCCAGGAGACATACTGTAGTCTGGGGGCTAATGGTGGCCGCGTGGTGCTGGGATGCAAGGTGGGAGCCGAGGGATTCAGGGTTCTGGGAGCGGAGGAGGAGTGGAGAAGGCGGCTACTTAGGGAACCAGGGTCCTGCTGCCGGGACCTTGTCTCTGCTTCGCGTCCCAGTTGTTCCGCGGTGGCGGAAGCGGGATCCGATGTTTTCAGCTGAATCATGCACTAAACCTGGAAAGATCTTAAATCTGTCCCCTGAAAATTACCCCTTATGGGCAGGACAACTCGCGTGTCTATGAGTAGTGCCAGAACTGCACTACCCGGCAATGAAGACAGTAGAGTAAGAGGACAGAAGGGAGGACAGACACAGCACACGCGTCTATGCGGCTAATGGGAGGAGCTGCTCCTTCGTGGTCCAGAGGTGGTGGTGGTGGTGGTGGAGAGAGTGTGACACGCCTCCCGGGGATGAGACAGCGAGCCACACCGTGTTGTTTCACATCAATTCCTTCCACCCAATTAATGGGACTTGTCCACAAAGCCACGTGACTTGTGGGAGAGGAGGTGGGATATGGACTCCGATTTGGGGACTCCAAGTTCGGTATGTTTTCCGCGTCTTCCATGTCGCTTCCCTTAAGTGACAGGATTCCCTGTCATTTCAGAAAACGTGGCCTCGGGCATTGGCAAGCGGAACAGGAAGTAACAAACGACGTCTGTTTCCTTTTTGGTTTCTCTGTGGTTCCACAGAGAAAAACACGTAAGAAATTAGGCATCTGATTCTGCCTGAGTAAAGTAGAAGGTTAGAGAAAGCAACCCCAGTTATTCTGTGTATTCATCGAAGGATCAGAGCAGCTCAGCACCTGGGAAGGCAACGAGATGACGCTTACCTGTGATGTAGTCTTTCACGTCGTGGATTTTGCTCGCGGGGTTGTTGTTCCTGAACATGTACAGGTTGAAAGGGGCCGGGTCCTTCCCGATCCTCCTCCAGATCTCGATGTCCGGCGTGGTCCACCGCCCTGCCAGAATGTCGTAATCTCTCTCCCCGAAGTGGATTAATTTTGTGAGCGGGTCATACAGGCCCCCGTGGAACCCGATCACCAGCTGAAAGTCAGTGTTGGAGTCAAAGTAGATTTCGCCGTACGCCGTGTACTGCATCTGCTTCAGCATGAGCCCGTTGCTGCTGAACACAGCCAGCGGCGTCCCCGTGTTGTCCGACGCGATGTAGAACTCGTCCCCGCTGCTGATCTCCATGGCAAAGAGGTGTCCTTGGAGGTCGTAGTAGAGGGAGGTGATCTCTGAGCTCGAATGGTTGTAGACGTGCGTGATCCTCGTGGGGTAGGTGAGGTCGGCGTAGAAGAACTGCAGGTGCTGCCCCAGGCTGGTCTTGCTGGAGACGCGCCGGCCCAGGCCGTCGTAGCGGTAGACCACCGTCCAGCCGCTGCCCTTGCTGTAGACGCGCGTGAGCAGCCCCTTGGAGCTGTACTCGAAGATCTCGGTGCCCCGCTGGCGCAGGAAGCCGTCCTCGTCCAGCCGGTACTGCACGTCGCCCAGCCGGGTGATCCTGTCCCGCAGGTCGTAGCGCAGCGGGGTCAGGCGGGCGCTGCTGCTGGGGTTCAGCAGGTGCAGGTTCCCGTTGAGGTCGTAGTTGTAGCGCCACATGATCTTCTCGTTCAGGTAGACCGTCTGCAGCTGCCCGTCCACGTCGTACTCGTAGGCGTACTTGGTCGTGTTGGCGAAGGGCCCTATCTTGATCTCCCTCTTGGTCACCCGGCCCATGTTGTCGTACTGGACCGTGATCCAGTACATGAGGGACCTGAAGATCTCGTACTGGATCTCCTTGATGCGGCCGTGGGCGTCGAAGTGCTTCGTGTAGGTCATGACCGCCGTGGAGATGATCTGGTTGATGTCGTAGTAGATCACGCCGAACTTCCCGAACTGCTCGACTTTGCCGGAGATGTCGTCGAACTGGTAGAGGTCAATGGGCAGGGGGGTCTCGTTGATGACGCCCTGCATGCTGGTCACGCGGAAGCTGTTGTCGTAGCTGTAGTCGAACCTGGCGTTCACCATCCCGTCCTCGCTGAAGCGGAAGATCTGCCTGTCGACGAGCGGGCCGATCTGCCTGTACCTGATGGTGCAGATGAAGCCGTCGCTCTGGAGGTTGACGGTCTTCAGGACCCCTGCCGTCTCGTCGTAGGTGAAGCTGACGCGGGTGCTGTCGTACAGAATCTCCGAGAGCCTGGTCTGCCTCCTGTACTTGAACAGGACCCTGCGACTGGTGCCCAGGAAGGCCGTCTGCAGGAGCAGCCCCTCCTCGTTGTAGTCGGTGATGACCGAGGCGTTGCTCTCCGGGGGGTTGTAGATGTTGCGGTAGTAGCCGATGGATCGGATGGTCTGCATGGTGTGGCGGGCCACGCTGGGCATGGTGATGGCCGACAGCCGGTCCCACGTGTCGTACTCGAAGATGTACTGCCTCTGGCTGTGCAGCAGCAGGACCATGGACTGCAATGAGAGAACATGACTTTGAATATGACTTTTATTTTAATGGCGTTACCCTTGACCTTACGTGTTGCCAACGATTCCCCGCCTAATTTGCCTGGACGCTTAATTGTGAGGGGTCCTACAATTAGTGGCTCGGGATTCACAATGTGCCGCTCGTCGGGCCCGTCCCATCCATTTTCGGGCCCTCGCAGCCAGGCGGCAGGTTGTCGGTGGACTTGGGCGGGTCATAGTGGAGGCGCAGGCAAAGTGGCTTTGGAGACGGTGTTTCAAGGGGAAAAGAGCCCGTGGGGAGGCGGTGCTACCCACAAGCAGCCATTACTTAGTAAGGTGGCTTTCCGCGCTCGTTGGGTTGAAGAGCCTCTCACATCGTGTTTTAATTTTCAGAGGGTTTGGGGGAGGAGCAAAGCGTTCAAAATATTATTTTATGAAGAAGAGGCATAAAATTAGCCCCAAATGGATACTGCGCCCATAAAGCATCAATGTCGACAAACATCGCCAAATTAATCCCGTGGCCAGCAAGAGTGCCCTTAATAGAAATATGAACCCGGATGTGGGTTTTTTTTGGCTTGTTTGCAAGTTTTTTTTAAAAAGGACTTTTAGAGAGAGGGGGAAGAAGGGAAAAAGAAAGGGAGAGAAACATTAATGTGAGAGAGGAACATTGATCGATTGCCTCCCATACGTGCCCTGACTGGGGACTGAACCTGCAACCCAGCCATGTGCCCTGACTGGGAATCAAACTGGCGACCTCTCACTGTATTGAACGATGCCCAGCCACCTGAGCCACACCGGTCAGGTCTGTTTGCAAAGTCTCGGATGGCATCTGTGATGACAATGGAGTCCACATTTTGAGATTTCCTTTCGTGAGTACCAAACCCATTCTATGCAGCAGGTGCTGGAAAAATGGTTTCTGGACTCTACACTGCTTTGGTGCTAAATTATGAAATGAGTAAAGATAGAAATAAAAACTAGCTTTGCTTATTTTGCAAGGAATTGCAGGGAGACAAAAGACATGTGTTTATGAGGCCCAGATAAGGTGGCTGGTTGAGGCAGCTCGATAGTTCCACAGAGCACGGGGGTCTCCCCTCGGGGAAGCTTCCTCTGCACCCGGTTAGGCCACCAGGAAGGACCGCAGAACCGGAGGATGCTCGGGTCGGCAGCCCTCCCGGGGCTTCTGCTCTGCTTGTGACGGTGAAATGCCCAAGGCTCCGGCTTTTCCTCCCGCTGTGCGCCGCCTTCCACAGCAGTCCGCGGGACCCGCTCCCGCAGCACCTCCCCTGTGGGCGCATCCAGGGCTCTTTTGCACGCAGGCTGCGCGGTCCGTGTCCTGCACGTGGTTCCTGTGGTTCCCGTGGTTCCTGTGGTTCCAAGGGGGCTGGGACTGTCGCTGACTTCACGGGAATCAGTACGCAGTTTTGCAATCACTTAAAATCCCATCTGATGGGAGATAGCGAGGCATTACTTGTTTCTCTGTGATTAAGTTTTGGCTTAGTGTGCCTAATCTGGCAAGGAAACGGAGGTAGTTTGTGTGGCTTTTAGGGGTTTCGGAGACATGATGAGTGCGTACCTGCTGGCTTTTCTGACCCCCGTTGATGCGTGAGGGCGACATGCTCCTCGCTGCCCTTAAATATTTTTCAGCCACGTTATGACCACCACTCTCAATTTCTGGGGTCTGGACACGTTCGTTCCTGGTGCTCTCCTCTGTCATGGCTTCCAGCTGGGCGAGGCGTCCCGAAAGGAGGCCGTGGTCCTCTCCCAGCCTCTCCAGGGAGAAGTGGTCCTGGGGCTGGTCAGGCTGGAGGGGGAACTACTCTCTGGGGGTCAGCATTTGTTCCCAGGAAGGTGTGTGTGCAGGGGGTGCCCTCTGTGGTCTCTCCACAGAGGACCGGCCAAGCGGCCAGCTGTGCAGCGGGCTGGTCCAGCCTGGAGGGCAGCTGTCGGGACACGGGCGTGGTCCCTCGGCTCAGGGCTGAGTCTCTTCTAAGGAGAGCGCATCAGTTCAGTGGGTTTGCAAGAGCAGAGGCTGGTGAGTGGGGTCCTTGCTGGCAGCATCTGGAGTTGGGGGGCTGCCTGAAGACAGTAGCATCCGACGGTTAACTGCGGAGCTGACACTGGCTCTCAGGGAGACCAGAATTGACGGGGCAGCCCCAGCGCAGGGCCGAGGCTGAGGCTGTGGGGCTGCGTGGCCCACCTCTGCCGGAGACCCAGATTGTGTGAGGTGAGCACAGTGATGTGGACACGAGCGTTTTGGCAGCAGAAGCTACTCTGTGTGCAACGAGTGAGCGTGAAGGCAGTGATTGTCCAGGGCTGAGTGTGTCACACAGGCTGCGGTCGTGATGGTGAGAGCTCGGAGGT
>PVKM010036016.1:0-14933 GCA_004027735.1 Carollia perspicillata
GCCAGATGAGATGATACTTGGAAAAAAATACATAAAAAGGCTATGAAGGTTTTGGATGGCTTGTAGCAGGGTTGCAAACAACCCGACATGTCCAGAGAGGTAGAAAAATGTCCTTTTTTAATCCCGTACAATGATCATAGAAAAACCGCAGCAATCTGGCCAAGTCGGGCAGCACTTTCAGGGAGGCCCTTGTCAGTCTTTCGGCATATGTGGAATGTAGCCTCGCAGATTTCATCTCTCCCCCGACACCGCTGAAACGGCGTTTGTGATTCACCGCGAGAACTAACGAAAAGGCTAATTTCTTGGTGTACAATCCTTAGCTATCGCAGAAACATGCCAACTAGTTTCCCTGTTTCTTACAGTCCAAGACTGTGCAAGAGAGAAGCATAAACCAATTAAATGTCAGGAGCAATTAACTTCTGTATTTTTCATGCCACACAGACTGAGAAAAATTTATAGCATGCCTATAATTAAAGTTAATAAAAATGAATACAGAATTCCCCAAAGACCTGTAAGTCGTGCAGGTTCCTATGACCACAACATACAAATATTCCCACCTTGCAGGAGTCTCGTGGTTTCACAGGAAATGTCCCGGAGACCAGGTTGTTTCTTGTTCACACAGCCACCTATGCAGTTCGTCTGCCACTCTGTTCTCCCACTAAAAATAATCAGAGGAGCATACTGCTGGACCCGTAAGGGAGAGAGGGAGCTGGCCCACCCGCTCTGGCCATTTCAGGGCCTGCAAAGCAGAGAGAATTCTGTGCACACTGTTAGCAAAGTCAACAGGATGGGGAGTAAAAAGGGCTAAAAGCAAGTGAATGCTTTGAGTCAAGCAAAAGAGAAGTCATACTGAAGCCTCATTTCAAATCCATGTCGAAGCAGAGGAAAGGGTTTAAAATAAAGGGTGTTGTTTTTATCTTCAAGTGTCTAACAGAGGAAAGATGTGTGATAAACACATGCATCTACTTTTAAGCACAGAGATGCACATGTGTGTAACCACTAATCATTCCATTTGAGGAGCATCTGCCCACCAAACTGTATGTACGTCTGTGCATAAATACCCAGTGTTCTGTACATAATTATAATGGAAAGGAACACAGTTCTAAAGAGAAGAGATACTGAAACTTGCAAATTTCCGTCAGGATCTCAACAAAACTGGATGCTAAAAATGTTCAAGTACAAAACTGCGCGTGTAATCCATACTATCATGTGATAAAGGACTATGGTTGCTTTTTCCCCTTTCAGGTGCACTAAGTAAAAAAATCCAACCCTGGCTGGTGTGGCTCAGTGGATTGAATGCTGGCCTGTGAAACAAAGGGTCCCCAGTTCGATTCCCAGTCAGGGCACATGCCTAGGTTGTGGGCCAGGTCTCCGGTAGGGGGAGCTTGAGAAGCAACCACACATTGATGTTCCTCTCCCTCTCTTTCTCCCTCCCTGCCCCTCTCTCTCAAAATAAATAAATACAATCTTTTAAAAAATCCAAATGAGCTAAATATACTAGTTTCTTTTAGAATTAATGACCAAAAATTTTATATATAAAATAACAAAGCTATCAGAACTGAAGATTAATAGAGAATTAAAAGTAATTACCCAAATGCTACTACCAAGAAATAACTTTTATTAGAATTTGATAAAAATAATTCTTTCAATGCATATTTATAATCAGAAGAATAAATGTTAACCAGAAAGAAAGAATAAAAGAAAGACCAAGTAGTTTTACAAAATGTGATCATATAATACATGGTATCTGTACTACTTAATGTCTTAATCATTCAACATGGCTACAGAAAACAGAATAGATGCAGCTTGCACTGATGAAATTATTGGCTCCTTCCTTTTTCTTTTCAGTATGAAGAGTAAAACTAGAAATAACATCTTAATAGCTATGAGGTTTGCATATTTCTTAGAGTAAGCTGTTTAAAGAACACGTTTGATTTCTCTGTCCGATTTCCTTATAATCACTTGGGTAATGTGGATGTATCATTTTAAAAAAGAGAAACAAAGCTGGTAAAGATCTTTCAGGGGTGAAAAAGAAATTACAAACCCTTAAATAAACTCAACTTTCCAGCCAGGACCAACCGAAAGCAACAGAGATGATAAGTGTTAAAAACGCACTCTAGGTAAAATCAATCCATCGCATAACTATTTGAGATTAATAAGGTAATTGCCTCTGCATAAATGCATTGTAACAATTTTATTTTACATACTTAAGCCTGGATGAATCAGGTCTTCTAAAATTACATGTGACAAGCTGTGCTCCTGGACACTTTGCTTCCAGAAAAAATGAACCTAAAGTCACATACCAAGTCGGGGCCGGGGGGAAAGATGCTGCTGAAGAAACGTAATGGCAAAGGTTACAGGGACTATTTTCAGTCAATAAAGTCTACCAAAGCAGTGCATGGTAAACGTCTAAAAGTGACGCTGAAAACTGAGGATGACATGGGAACAGGAAAGCCAGCAAATCTACATTTAGAGCCATGTAGTACTCGGGGGTAAGAATCTCGGGGCACCATGGTGGTGGTGGTAGAATATGTAATGATGAGTTTGAGAGCTATCGTTTTAAAACTACAGCAGTTATTGGTTTTAAAATAAAATAGTTTGGGGGAAACTATCCTAGAAATTTTGTTTTTCATCACATTTCAATTGTCTATATGTAAATACATGTCTGCATAAATGTGTATTTATGTGTGTATACAGTATTAGATACTTATTAATGCCATCCAAATTATCATTTCAGTATTTATCATAGTATATTTTTAACTTTTAGAAAAAAATCTCACTTCTATAATGTTCAATTTTGAAACCAGGGAACATTACCTTCCTTCTCTATCACATGTAACAAGGTATGTCATACAACATAAGCATGTAATGAATGATTAAATAAATTAATATAAAAATAAATAAGTACATATACCTGCACAAACGCACAGTCATAAAAACACACACTCCCATGTATATACTTCTTTAGAGCCATATAATTATATACCTTTATACACTTATTTAGGTATAAGTAAATACCATTACACATTACAGTATGTGTTAATATAGTACAAATCTTCAGGTGTGCAAAAGCGGCAGTCCTTCAAGGAAGAAGTGGTATTTGAGTTGGATCTTAAAATAAGAGTCAGACTTTAAGAGGTGAAAGTGCAGGAGGCAATTCCAAATTAATAGGACACTTTGAACATGGGCTGAGTACATGACTATTCAGGGTCTGGTATGGCTACAGAATAAGTGTGCATTTGTGCAGAGGACAGGAGAGCCCCACGTTACAAGCATTTTTCATCTATTAATATTAATATTTCATGAAATTCCTATCAGATAGGTAAAGCTATTGTCCCCATTTGACAGATGGCGATAGAGGTGTCCAGAAGGTTGCCTGTAGTCATTTAACTACTATGTAGAAGATCTGGATTCAAAGTAGGCAGCCTGACGCTGCATCCACAACGATAAGCACTTTGCTGCATAAACAGGTGGAGAAGGGAAGTCCCCACCGCTAGTAAAGGTAGCCAGAGGCAGCCTCAGGCCAGCAAGCAGACCCTATGCTGGATGAACTCTCAGGGAGAGAAAGCTCCAAACCTCTGGGGACATCTTCCCATGAAAAAGAATGAGAAACGCACCAAGGCCCTACTCTTGGGTCCGGAGAGCACTGGTTGCCCCAGATAATGACAGTTTCAGGGTAATTTGCTTTTATTTCATGCCAGGCCCAATGTCCTGTATCTGAAGATGGCCAAGGACCAACAACTCAGAAAGAAAGAAGGGCTGGCAGTACAGAGACCTCCTGAGCCACCAGGCACTGCCACTGTTGGCACAGGAAGACAACAATACTGAATTAAAGTGGGCAGTCGCCCCCAAGAGTTCTCTTAAAGCAATCCTTGTGTGAAATCCTTGAGCGTTGCCTGGAAGTCACAACAACTTTGAAATCTTAGAAAGGAATTTTAATGCTCAGAATGTGAAGAAAAATAATACATGAGGTTGAGAGGGTGATGGGGAATATCATATAGAAACTCCAAAGTGAATTAGCTGGTTCCATAACTTACTTTATTCTTCTAGGAAATAGCCTAGGACCAGTCACACAATTTAAATAGTTGCAGAGTGCTTTAAGAATAGTAAGATTGAGACTTTTTGTGAAAGCTGTCTGCACCAAAATTTTACTGCATTCTCTATCCAACTGAGTATTTTCTCCATCATCAATATATATTGAATTTTACTGTATTCAGTTCTGATCCTACTCATATGCTTCATGGGTTATAGCAAAATAATGTTCTGTTTTGTGTGTATGTACTCTGGTTGTGCCCACCAACTACCCAATGTTGTGAGCTTGTCAAGGTCCACAAGGAATGAACATAATGTGCTCACAGTGGAAGCACAGGCTGCACCTGGTGAAGGCGGGCTCCCCTCTAAGCTGCCCCGCTCCTGCCTGTGCGACCCCAGGCCAGGTACTTTCGACCACACTGAGCCTGCTTTCTAAGCCACAGGATAGAGATGATGGTGACTGCCCTTCAGGCTGGCTCTTGTGATTCCAATCTGAAGGCTTTCCTCATGAGAAAAAAAGCCTCGGATTTTTATAGTTTTTTAATAGGCTTCATTTTTTAAGAGAAGTTTTAGGTTCACAGCAAAACCGAGTGTAGGAAATAGATATTTCCTGTATCTGTCCTGTCCCCACTCATGCATAGGCCCTGTCCATTAGCAACATCCCCACCAGAAAGGTATATATACATGTCTTACAACAGAGCAACCCACATGGGCGCATCATTGTCACCCAAAGTCCACAGTTGACAGTAGGGTTCACTCTTAGTGTGCATTCTGCGATTTCGAACAAATTTATGACACCTACCATTATTGTGTCATACAGAGTAGTTTCATTGCCCTAAAAATTCATTGTTCTACCTAATCATCCCTCCTCCCCACCCCCACACCCCTCGTGCCTGGCAGTCCCTGATCTTTTCAGTGTCTCCAGAGTTTTGCCTTTCCCAGAATGTCACACACGTGAAATCACACACTGTGCAGGCTTTTCAAATTGGCTTCTTTTGCTTTGTAATATGCACTTAAGTTTCCCCCATGTCTTTTCATGGCTTAATAGCTTATTTTTTCAGTGGTGAATAATATTCTGTTGTCTGAATAAAACTGTTTATTAATCCTGTTTATTAATCTTCTGAAGTTCATCTTGATTTCTCCCAGGGTTGGTAATCAATACAGTTTTGAGGGGGGAGAAATAGATGTTGAGAGTAGTTTTCAGGAATTCCACATCCCCAGGACTTTACAAGGCAATGATGTGGCATCACAGAGCTGGGCCTTCTGGCTACTGGGATGCCTTGGTAACATGGCTCTACTCAGTTGGAGAAGTGTCAGTAGTCCCTTAACCCTAATAGAGTCATTGGAGGGCACTCTTTTAAAAAAATTTCATCATATTTTTTCATTACCATTTATCCCCCTTCTTCTTCCTTCCCCCTGCCATCACCACACTGAGAGAAATAGTGTCTGGAGAGTTAGACTCTGCTCTTGGTCCACTCAATTGCCTTGGCCAACTACTGACTTTCCCTACCTCTCATTTGGGTGATAAGAGTAAGGATCCCTGCCATTCCTACTTAACAATGTCCTACTGGTGATCAGTAATGGCATCAATGATTACACACCATTGAACTGTTCATTAGCTTTTTCTGTATACATTATAGGACCGCACCTTCATATTACCACTGTAAAGAAGGCTATCGAGTAACTATCGGTCAAAAACCACATAAATACCTCATGAATGAGATTGCTCTTTGCTCCTCCATGTCACTGTTCAATCTCTAATAGGTTTGTAAAGGTCACCCAGCATGCAGGCAGCACTGTTGGGATGCAGACCCAGGCCTCTGGCTCTAAAACCCATGTGCTTTCGACCATGGCGGGTAGCTTTTCATTTACTAAATGTGAGAGTATTAAATTGAACTCTATGAAATTCCAGTTTTGTAGGTCGAAAAAGAGTTGAGCATCAGCAACTGTATATGGTTCAATTTGATACTTTACAAAACATATACAAGTTATTGTGACAAGTTGTGGCAGACTAGCATCACCCACACACCACTCTTATTCACATGGATCAATCACTTTTGAAGAGCATCTCCACTCACAAGGCCGTGCATCGTATTGTTCACCTGCTGACATGTGTGTCTGCGCTTCTGCAGTTATAGTCTATTTCTGAGGCAGGTGTAAGGCAGGTGAAACACCCAACACATTCCAACATTCCACAAAATGTGCGAACTGTGGTTATGAGTAGACTGCTTTCTTCTGTCACCCTTTCCTGAAATAATGAACCAAAATATTGCTCTCTTTTACAAGAAGTGTTTTGTGCTGATGAAAACTCAGAATTGTCTTTGAGTTTGTAGCCAAGACATGCATTTGACCTTAATAAACAAAAGTGGGCTGCTTTTAGATGTACCTCGTAAGAACGACATGAGCTTTATAATTCAACCTAATAAAAAACAATACCAGTCTCCAAAACTCCCCCAGATCACTTTGTCTGCCCTTTATAAAGAGAAGCTGAAAGTTTCTAATGTAAAAGTTCCTTACAGAACCTTTTACAAACCCATTACAAAATGCACAAGCATTGGGGAAATAAAGGAAAATCCAATACTTGGTGCAGTGACTAGTTAGGCTGAGGGATGCTTTGGATATGAAAATATACTTTTGCCAGGGGTCATAAAACATAGTAAATTCACAGTTCTCTGGAAGTGCTGGATGTCTGATGCTACAGAGAGAACATTAAATAAAAAGCCACACATTCAAACAACATTCAATGTGCAGTCAACTTTTTCATCTGAACTGAGTGTCTGAACTGAGAACCTGGGGTATAATTACTTATAAGTTAATTTGTAAGCCCCAGTTGTTTTATGGGCCACACCAGCAATTTATTGCCAATAGGGGATCATAAAAATACATCCCATAGGTCTAAAATGGAATTCAAAATTTGTAACTTTAGTTTAAATTCTTCATGCATTTTGAATTCTGCATTTGTTGTTGATATTCCCTGAGAAAATTCAATGAACAACTTCTCTCCTAAAGACTTACCCTCGGGAAAACATAAAAAGAGAATTAAAATATCTTCCAACTACTTTCAATATAAAAAAATTGGCATTGGATCGAATCTCATTTAAGATGTAAAAAGAAATCTCTGAGTTTTTGACACATAGTCCTCTTAAACCTTATGCATAAAATGTTTATATGTTATTTAGAATATCATATATAGTATGTGGCTACATGATTTAAAATAAATCCTAAGTGGCTTATGTACTTTCCATAAATTTACTGGATGAACAATAGTTTTTGAAAGAAGACTTAACATTTACTTCTCAAAAAAATTATAAATAGATATAAAATTTCTCTAAAAGTGTCAGATTTAAATTTTAGCCACATTAAAGTGAGAATGCGTGAATAAAGAGGCTACGTTTGAACAAAAGAAGGCAAGAGGCAAAATAAACGACTACAATAATTTTCTTCTAATTTGCCTCATTGCTCCACCAACATAGCCTACACGGAAATGCGGGCCCCACATAAACATGGCATAGCAGATCTAAAAGGGAAAGCTGTACACAGAACACACTACTAAATAGAAAACTTTACTTCTGTAAATGTACTGTTTTGACTTTGGAAAAAGTTTTGAAGTGTTTGCTTTCAAACTCAACCATTTGTTTACTCGTCTATTCCTTCAAGAAGCTACTACTAAACACGTGTTGTAGAAATGGATGAGAGAGGATAAGAGAATACCAAAAGGAATTTCTGTCCTAAAGAGTCTATTTTTCCCAATCTAACTGAAAGAGAATGTACAAAGTTGAAACAAATAAAGGCCATTTTTGTTTTAAGGACTTCTAAATGAGAGCCTGAATGTTCGAATAGACTCAGCAAATAATCAAGGAGGTAACCGCAGCACGAACAGATTCTTGGTACAATTTGAGTTATGTCTTTAAGATAAAAATCCCTTTTTTCTTACACATGTAATAATATACATGGCATATACTTACCACATATCAGATTCACACCAGTCCGTATCACTCTCATTCCTTATTTTACTATGTTTCTAGTAAAACTACCCCATATTTATCTAAGGAAAACTCTTCATCTTCAAAGTCAAGGCATAAAGCTTCTCTTGACTCTGGTCGGTAAACACCACTGACTGCAGGATGGAATCGAGATTGGTCAGGCCTGATTTCTGGGGGTTTAAATGACAGCACTAATGCAGCAAAACAACTGGCTGAGATTAATCAACCTCTGGCTGCAGAAGTGACAATTATGTCACCAAATGTTCTTAAAGAAAAAAAAAAGAACTAGAGAGTGATATTTGAAAATGGCCACAGTAATCAAGCTTAGTAATTGAGTAGGAGAAATCAAGAAAAAATGCAAAGTGGTGATTTTTATCAAGGGCTGAGGCAATTCCCAGTGAAGGTGTCCACCTGAAAATAAGGAAAACTGGGATAGGATAGAACCACGTGCAGACACACACAGACGCACAAGGGCTTCATTAAAAGCAAAATAAATCATCATTAGTTCAGTCTGTTCTAAATCACAGTTATTCCACCCAAGTGAATTTGCACACCAGGCCGCTGTCATTAACTGTTTTGGGGACTTTGGGGAATATACCTTTCAGGTGATCCCCAAACTGTAAAACACTGTTTGTTTCTATTTAATTTTTTAAGATGCCATCTGATGCATGAGGTTTATAAACATACAAGTTGTATAGAAAAGAGGAGGTAAAAAGTGGCAGGACTATCTAGCACCTTATCATGCCTGAATACTTGTTTTCGCCCCAAGGACGCAGGGAGTGTAGAGGATCGACCTGGGCTGTTGTACGAAGCTGCAGCCCATCTGCAAGATCCCAAGTAAGTCATACAGCTGTTACAGGCTCAGAGGGAACGCTGACAACTCCAATGTTGGCTACCCTGTAAAGGAGGCAGCTATCATTTTTACTAATCTAAAGGAAAAGGGACAGTCACTTTTTTCTTCTTATCTCTGTAATATGGCGACAGAAATAGAATAACGTACATTTTCTGTGGATGCTCTAAGAAAGGCTCTTTCCTCTACCAATTTCACAGTGATGCAAACGTGAGCTAAACATTTTTAGCTTTATAGAAGTGTTCACTCCGTAAGGGGAGAAAGGGATATAGTTAAAATGCGTCACTTACACTCTTGTGTTACCCTTCAGGCTGAGTGTCAGATGCTCACCATCCCGTGAGGATTATTGTTCTTTAAAGTCCTAACCCGCCCTCTTCAACACAAGCACAGTCAGCCTGACCATGGAAGGATGAGTTGCTTAATGATGTCTGTGTATTTTCAATTTATCGAACCTCTACATTATGAATATAATCATTGCTCTCCTTAAATGCATGATAAATGATGTCTCTAGATTGCAGGGAAATAATGAACTGACACTATACTTTGCCTGATAAGTTCATGCACCATTGCACCTCTGCTTTGAAGATCCCACTGCCTACCCCTCTAAAGCAGGGAGAACTTCTGTCTACCCAGAGGACCTGCCCTATTGAAAAATACTTTTGTTCTTCCAGAAAAATGACCATTTGGAGGCCATGAAATACACTGTAAATCACAGTGAGAGTCAATGCTTACTAATTGCCCATGACTAAAGCGCCACGTAATGTCTAGTGACACAGAGAACTCCACATAATGCCTCGTGTCCTGGTGCACAACACAGTAATCAAATATCCATTAAAGGAGGCTGCTTTGAACAAGGACACACCGAGTGCTGCTGAGGAGGCTCTTCTCAAGTGTGAACTTTGTTACCAAATTAGCAGCAAATGCATTATTTAGGGAAGGATTAGGCTTTGGACATTGAAAAAAACACAGAGACATTGCTTCTTCCCTCCCTGTTAAGTTTTTTTTTTTTCTGAAGAATTTTCTGTTTCCTCTGTTTCTTGTAAGTAGTTCACAGAGTTTAGCAAACAGTACAAGGAATGTAGGGGGAAATGAGATGAATCCAGGAGAATAAACATCATTTTTCTATTATGCTGTTTCCTCTGGAAAATGTGCCCCATGTGTCCTGATCAATGGCGCTTTAGGAAATATATTAAAATATGTTGTGACCATAAAATAGAATGTAATGGAGATGATAACCAACTTTTCTTGAATGTGATTCTAGACCTTCAAGAAGCCCCCAAATGGGCTGCTTTCTGAATGGCAGAAATAATGAAAAGCTTGGAACCACTGGAATAGAAGTGAAGAGCTTCCCCTTGGCTCTGCCATTTCTATAGGGAGACAATGCCCAGGAGGCCAGGACAAAAGACGATCCCAAGATGCGCCAGCCGAATAGGTCCACCTGGCAGATATTACCCCCAGAGCGTTTTTGTGGGACTTCATAAATATTAGAAAACATATTCTGTCCTAAAACTCCCAAGGTAAAACACTCAAGGGCTGCTTCTCTATCCGCAAAACTTTCCCCAATGTCTTATTCATCAGAATCTAATTTGATTCCAAGACAACTTTCCCTTCCACTTATGCTACACCCCAAATTTTGAGGAGCATCCAAAGTAATGGCCATACATGATCAATCGTTTCTGTTTCCTAAACCAGGTCCTTGTGTTCAGTGACATGGTCTTACATCACTCCCTCTGCATAGAAGCACCAACTTCATCAGTTTAGCTTGTAACTCAGCCACTGAGCTTCTGTGTTTGCTCAAGGCACACGTGGACACTGACTGTACTGTTTTAATCACAAGCCGAGAGGGTGATAATTAATTAGTGCTTCTTTCAACCACATTGAAGACAAGGCACTATATGAACATTCAGGATTAATATTCATTAGTATTCCTCCCCCTACCAGCAGCCCAAGTTTTATCTGCTCTTCCTGTTATCACTAAATTCTTTCTTGCAAACTCTTTACAAACATTAAATAGTTAGTGATGATTCTAATCCATAAGTAAAGTATGTAAAGGAGGCTAAAAAAGAAGATTGGGAAATTAGTCTTACTATTTAGCTACACATTTCAATATTTAAAGTGCAATGGAAAAAAAGGCAGCTTATTTTACAAAAGAAAGAAAGACAGAAGTGAAAAGAAAAAAACCTTTCAGTGGGAAGATTTGGGACTGTAGCCAAGCTTTAGAAGAGAAGGTGAAATAATAATTCCTTAAAATTTTCAAGTCACTGCTTCATGTGTACTTCTCTGGGTGCTCACAGGGCAGAGAGAATAGAAAGGAAGACAAAGAGACAAATACAATGGGTAAAATCAATTGGTAGAAAGGACTTCAGGAGTAGAAATTCAGCCCCAGAGATTCTCATCTACGCATCACTTATTCAAATGCAGTCTTGCTTATACAATGGAATATTCTGATCACCCAAAATATACCAGGTCAGTTCCAATCCAGAGGATGAGTAATTACCCTTCCCCACCTCCAAGGTAAACTATGATATATGTATACACACAAATACACACATCTCATTAATATCAGGTACTTACTTTCCATTAGTATGGAAGAATAAAACCCCAAAGCTAAAAGAATTTCTAAAGTATAACCAAGTCGGACATGTCCACAGGCCCTGAACTGTACAGGCAACCCTTGGCAAGTAATATACTTGCTTCCTATAAGGCAACTGCAAGTGAACCACTGTAAGTCAAATTATACATAGTATAATTATAATGTTATAACTTAGAATTTCCTTCCTGAAAAGATATTTCATTTTATAAATATTACTGAATTGATCATGAAAATAACTAAAGAAGAAACACAATTCTATACTTTTATAGAATAGGCAAAATAATCTATGACAGAAATGCTATGTCATAAATATTGCCTTTTGGAAACTCTTCAGCATGCACCAGTTTTGCTAAGCCTTAAAGTTAAATGTAATGAGGTTTAATTAAGGAAATCTTGTTCTATTCCTTGTAAATAGATATAATTCACAGCTCTAGGACTTAGAGCAGCATTTAAAATTAGAGTCTCAAATTATCATTGCTGAATCTATATGCATGAATATATCTGAGAAAAAATCTTTAAAAGACTAATGCAGAGGAAGGGGCCATTTTCACTAAGTGTTTGTTCTAAAGGTAGTAGTAGACAGAGTCAACTAAGTCAAAAATTCTAAGTCATAGTTTGGGGTGGCCTTACTTAAGAAGCTCCAAGCTACATTGCCAGTTGACTTGAGGAAGTCAGCTTTGGTCAGAATCATTAAGAAGTCATAATGAGTATTTTGCTCCATCTTTATCTGGAGGTTGTAAAAGCAAGGGGTTCCAGGTCAAGATGTAACTAGTTAGGTCATGAAAATGCTTAGTGGGGGTGGAGAAATAGGAATGTTGATTCTGCCGTTCAAATTCAGACAGCGAACATCATATGAATGAGGTCAGAGTTACACACTTTGGGAAGGTATGTGGATGACATTCTGCTGAACTTTCCAAATTCCAATGAATAACCCTTTCTTCTGAGCTCCAAAAGGCTACCAAAATGTATCCACTTTAGAGTTACATGCATTATTTAGTTTGATCAACTGTTAATAATGTAATGTTATGTTTTAACTAGCCACATTCTATTTTTCCCCTAAAACATAACTTTGTTTATAAGGAGTTTTGTTTAGGAAATTGTAATGTGCTAGATAAATCATGCACATTTTTTTTAGTGTCTGTCAACATTACTGATTTCAAGATCACCATGTTTAGCACAATGGAGTTCTCTATTTTATATTCCTTACCCTTATTAATTGGAACCAGAATTGATGTTACTTATTCTATATTTAGGTTGAAAAGTACCAAAACAAAAGAAGGTATTTTTGGCTTTAAAAGTAATTTCACACATTCGGGTTGAGCTCTAAATTGCTATTGATGGGACGTGAAACTTTCAAATATACTTCCTTCGCAACATGAAAATATGATCAAGGGAAAGTCCATGGCATGGAATTAGGCATAGTTTTACTTGCTTATTATGCATCCATTTGTCCAACAAATATTTATTGACTTACAGTTTTCAGGCTAGGTGTTCATGTACTCATTTATTTAATATATTAATGTATGCATTCATTCCATAAACATATAGTGAACTAGCCAGTGAATGAGCCAGACATACCGCCTTAGAAAATGCTAAAGACATTAACATGAATAGGACAATATCCTCAACCTTGAGGAACTCAGTGCCCAATGAGCACAATAGCATGTAAACAAGTGACTTACAGTGAAAAATATATAATTAATGTAACCATCTAAAGGCATTATGAAAGCACAGAAAGATAGAATAGATATTTCTGATTCCAGATGTTTAGGAAGGCTTCTCATATGGTTTGACCTTCCTGGATCTAGATAAAGCAGATATTCAATAGGAAACAAGAGTCAGGTGTGGTTTAGAAAATATAATTCTTTGAGAATTGTGAGTAGATCAACAATATTGAACCATATGGGATGTGGCATGATGGAGAAACAGGCAAAGGAGTTGGAAGATGATGCTGGGCTCCATGATGATAATAAGTCTGACCCTCCCACTCTTTTGATAGAAAGTGACATACATAAACATATTTCAATAAGAAAAGACATACTTTGTGGAGACATGAAGGTAAATGTGTATTCAGTGCTTCTTTATAAAACAATGTGTAAGCCCAGTGGAAAAACGGAGACTTATATAGATCATATCTCTATCACTCCTCACAGATGTACTGTTGTGAAAGATGGTTATTATTTTGTGGTATTTGTGTGTGTGTGTGTGTGTGTGTGCACGTGCCACATGGCTTTACCACTGTACTGTAAATTTTTGGATTCTGAATATAAGGCCATATATTCTGCTTCTTTGTACACTTCCAGTATGAAATATGGTGCCTTACACATAGTAGATGCTGAATACTTATGTACTAAAAGAAGAGATGAATGAATACATTTGCAGCCTAATGTAGGAAACATTATTAATAGCTATAAAAGTTAAATAACATTATGCAGGATGTCACATAGCAGTATGCAATGGAACACCAAATGAGTGATTGAGGTAGTAAGACCTAAGAGTTTGTCATGGGAGAAGAAAAAAAACCCCAAGAAGAGAGAAATGAACTTTTCCTCATAGAACAAATCAAATTTTGAAGGGAGAGAAAAGATCAGTAGGTGTAAGTAGCTCTAGAATGTCTGGATGCAAATGTCCAAATGTCAGGCTCCATTAATATAACTTAAAAACTTTTCTGGGAAAATGTGGGTAATCGGGCCAAGGTTGTAAAACTCTATCTCCTACCAAGCTACATCAATCAGTTAGCTCTGTCTTCTATTAACGATGAATGTACTCGAAGTTGAAAACCCTACCCTACAACCAGAGCTGTTACTGGGAAAGGAAACCAGAGGAGCCTTTGATGAGGCTTTGCAGTGTAAGCCTATTACTGAGAAGCAAACAAATCATCCATTCAAAATACGTGATTGTTTTATCCTCTCTTTTCATAGTGAGTTTTTTCACAGTTTTATATGACAGAAGTTCCACGTCCAGCATAATCATTTTTATCCACAGCCATGTAGAATTAACAGACATTTTGTACCCAGATAGCTCCAGGTACAGAGGGAGTGGCATCTTGGAACAAAAATATTACACAAATGTAAAGGTGGTGAGTTAATACCACTGGCACACCCTCATGCAATAGGTCCTGGTATCCTGACAGTCATCGTGTGTGAGCGGCCAATGAATCAGACCCACAGCTCAAGGGGGCAGCGACAGCCAGAGTTAGATTCCCAAAGACATTAATGTATTCTGGGCAGGCCTCTAATGGCCATTTTTCATCACAGGAGTAAAAAGGAAAAAGAAAAGGCCAACAGAAAAACTGGTATGCTGTCTTTCATAGGTGAAGGGTTCCAATAAACCAAAGCCATAAGGAATATAGGAGTGAGGGATTTATATTCCTTCACACAGTCTGGAATCGCTTATGTAGTCAGCAAATGCTCCCGACAGTGCTTTCTATGTACAAGGACCTGTGCTCTAGGGAAGAATTCACCTGTAGGTGAAT